>JAJIBD010038146.1:0-217210 GCA_021461705.1 Cryptotis parvus | reverse complement strand
TTTTTTTTTTTTATATATTATACCTACTTTATTTTTTTTTTTTATTATGCCACGTGAAACATACAATTACAAAGGTGATCATAATTGGTTCTTGGTAATACAGTATACCAGCACCCATCCCTCCACCAGTGCCCCATTTCCGCCACCAATGTACCCCACCCCCTCCTGCCCACCCCCATGCTGCCTTAATAGCAGGTACCCAGTTTCCTCTCTTTCTCTCTCTCTCTCTCTCTCTGTCTCTGCATCCTCAGCCTCTTATTTTACACATTGTGGCCAGCCCTGCAGGTATTTAGGGTTATCACTTAAGTCTCTTTGTGTATATTCAATGGTGAGTTTTAGTCTGCCATTACCATTTCCCACACTTAGTAAAACACTGGTATCTATTTATATCCTATTAATGAATACAGTCATTCTATATCTGTCCTTTTCCTTCTGACTAATTTCACTCAGCATGATAGTCTCCATGTCCCTCCATTTGCAGGTAAATTTCACTTAATTTCATCTTTTCTGACAGCCCGCATAGTATTCCATAGTGTAGATGAACCACAGTTTCTTTAGCCAGTCCTCTGTTCTCGGGCATTTAGGTTGTTTCAGATTCTAGCTATAGTGAATAGCGCAGAGATGAATAAAGAGCACAGATAGTGTTTCTGCTATGTGTTTTTCGGTCCTCATGTTCTCTTAGCAAGAGGAGTTTTCTCTTTAGATTTCTGGACCCACCATTCCCAAACAGGAGCCTTAACACTGACACATAATGGCAGTTCATCTTGTGCCAACAGGTCATGACACTGATTCCAATACTAATGATGGTAGACAGCTACTGGGAACAAATCTTTACTTTTTTTTTCTTCCAGTGAGGTAAAAAGAAAAGTCAAAGGATTTATTGTTAGATACAACCCCAACGCAATAATAAAAACTGTTAGCACACCAAGAATTCTTTTTTTTAATAAATAATGCCCTTTCTTTCTCTCTCTTTCTTTCTTTCTTTCTTTCTTTCTTTCTTTCTTCTTTCTTTCTTTCTTTCTTTCTTTCTTTTCTTCATCTATCTATCTACCTATCTATGTGTTTATTTATTTATTTGTTGCTTTTTTGGGGTCACACCCGGCGACGCTCAGGGGTTACTCCCTGGCTCTTTGCTCAGGAATTACTCCTAGTGATGCTCAGGGGACCATGTGGGATGCGGGGATCGAACCCAGGTTGGGCAATGCATAAGGAAAATGTCTTACCCGCTGTGCTGTCACTCCAGCTCCATCACACCAAGAATTCTTAAGCTGGGGTCCCAGACTGTTTGCTTCACTTAGGAAGCTTAGGGGCTATCTGTGAACTACTTTGACATGCTTGCTCTGGGGAAACCACATTTCACAAACAACTAGTTTCTTTTATATGCCTGGGTCTGCTCGGGGGACCATGGTGGGAAAGCTGGACCACTGAGTCACAATCTCCCAGTTTTAGTTCCCTAAGGGAAATGTCTAAAGAAAATACAGTGAGAGGGAGCAGAAAGGTCCACATTGGAGAGGTAACAGGAAAACGAGGAATGCGAACCACGGACTTGCGCTGTCCCCTGTAATTTCCCTGTAATGACGATTTCTTTGAAAATCAGGAACCAAATCATCCCTTAACTCTGAAAGCTTGAATGCCTACATCCAAAACGACAGTCCTGCGAAACTGTGCTCACTTGAACCTTCTGCAACTCTCTAGGTCTAACCCTTAGCAAGTGTTTCCAAGATAACACTGGAATCATTTAACCAGTTCACTCAGCCCATCCTTTGATTCAACATTGCACACCAATGCACACTGGCACAGTGGGTAGGGTGCTTGCCTTGTATGTGGTAGCTGATCTCCGGTTCAATCTCCAGCATCACACTTGAGATTCCCGGGTAACTGCTAGGAATGATTCCTGAGCACAGAGCCAAGAGTTACCCCTGAGTATTGCCAGGTGTGGCCCCAAAACAAAACAAACATAAAAGTTATAGGCTGAGTCAGAGACAGCATAGGTAAGATAATTGTCTTGCATGAGCCAGATAGTAGCTCAATCACCAGTACCACATATGGTCCCCTGAGCACTGACAGAAAGCACAGAACCAGAAGTTGAATCCTAAGTACCACTCAGGGGTGGCCCCAAATTGCTGTCCCCCCCCCAAGTTACATATGGGATTGAGGGATGCTAGGGTGAGTTCCTGGCATCCTTCTCTCTCTCTCTCCCTGGTCCCCGCCTGCTCTCTCTCTCCCTCTCTCACTCACTCTCTCTCTCTCTCTCTCCTCTCTCTCTCTCTCTCTCTCTCTCTCACACACACACACACACACACACACGGCTTTGATAAGCACAGAGTTAGTCAGTGGCCTAACCCTGCACTGTTCAATGGGCAACTATACTTTGAAAGTGGAAAAGCAAGTATGAGAATATCACTCTACTCACCATGCAATCGTAAACTCCAATATAAAGTCTTCAACTTATACAGCTAGACTAGCAAAAAATTCTGTCCTCAACGTTTATTTACGTCCTTGCCTTGTTCAATTATGGTGGGTCTAGTAAAGTGGCTCATGCCAGAGAGATTTCAGACTGGAGACATGACTGAGTCCAACATGACTGAAGTGCAGTGTGCCCACCATCATGGTACAAGCTCCTGGCCTCAGGGAGTACTGCGGCGCCTGTGCTGTATAGTGCAGAGCAGGAAGGGGAGGCAAACAGAACTCCAAGAACTAAAGATTCCACGTGTCACCTAGAGTCAGGTAGGGGAAAACGGCAAGAGGCAGGGGGTGGGAGCAGAGCTCTGACCATCATAAATGCAGAAGAGCCGAGTAGTAGAAATACGTGAAACTCCTATTAGACAACAGAGGATAAATGGGAGAAAAGAAAGTAATTCCAACATGAAAGGCAAAAAAAAGCAGAACAAAGAATGAATAACTTGCTAAACTCCTGAAGGACCTCTCACTGGTGCTTTAGGTCACACTGAAGAATACGGCGCTTCAGCATGAATCAAATACAGACATCAATGAAACCGGAGCCACATGCCACAACTCCTCAGGGCCTTCCCAGGCAGCTGGAGGAAGCAGCAGGAAGGGCCTGACCTCGGAAGATAAGACCCAGAGAAGGGGCAGGTGCAGGATGGGGAACGCGCAAGCACAGCAATGCTGCGCCTAAGAAACACTAGATTTCCTGGTCTCCGCGCTCCAAGGAAGGTGGAATTACCGGGCAAGAGAGACAGAAAAGGAGAGCATATACCCAAAAAACGGGAGACCGTGGCCCTTTGGTCAAGGGGAGGCAAGCAGACAAATGAGTCCGCAGGTGTTTTAAGACAGTAAAGCGAGTAACAAGGAATGCAGGGCCGGCAGCTCAACCCAGACTAAGAAATGAAGACACGTGCTCCTGTGTTAGCCACAACTGAAACCCAGAGCACCAAGCAAGAGAGAGGGGGGAAGAACCATGCGCAGAGAGCAATCAGAAGCAGCATCCTGATAGGCTGAGGCAAGCACAAGCCAACCCACAGGCCAATCAGGGCTTAAGGATTACAGCAGTAGGTGGCCATAGTCAGTATCAGTCCCTGGTCATGGATCTTGGGTGGTAATGGCTAGTGAGATGTAGGTGTGACAGTGGCTTTCTGAACTCACCAACTCCCTATCACAAAGGATCCCCATCTGTGAACAGCCCCTCAGAAACACAGTGGGGAAACAGTGACTCACAACTCTACACCCAGACAAAAGCATCACTCCTCATTTTCAATTTCAACACAGAGCCCCAGTCCTTTACATAGTACTGGTGAAAATTCGTTTAGGTTTTTAATTTGGGGGGACACAACCAGTGGGGCTCAGGGGTCTCTCTTGGAGTCGGAGACTAGGCAGCACGGGGATGGAACCCACACCCTGCAGGAAAAGCCTGATTGTAGGCCCTCTGGGCTCTCTCCAGCCCTCACTTAGGCTTTAGCCATCAGGAGAGTGTGCAGCCCTCTCCCCCTACCCAGAAGTCAGGAGACCACTTCCTTCTGGTGTTCTTTTCTTCCCAGTCTCCACCACCTTGCTTTTCTCTTTCCTGCTGAAGTGACATTGATTTACAATATGGTTATTAATTTCTTACAGAATAAAGCAGCAGAGTAAATCCCTCATATAGATGTGTTCCATGATTTAATCCACCACACAGAGCTCTGTATTTATTTGAATATAATACTTCCAGTATTATAAATAATGCCATGAGGAATAAATCTGCAGTAAATAGTTCAAAGCCTCACTAATTATTTCACAGGATAAATTCAAGGAAGAAATGCAGTGCCATAGGGCATTCCTTCCTTTCTTGAGGTGGATCAGGCAGAATATGCTGTCCCATGGACTCTATTTTAGTTTAACCTTTGGTTTAGGTGCTCCCCAATACACACACACACATATGCATACATGTACATACATATGTATATACATGTATGTTATGTATGTGTGTATATATATATATATACATATATATATATATATATATATATATATATATATACATATATATATATCCCAGATACCAATTCATGGGGCCAGAATGATAGCACAGCAGATAGGGCATGTGCCTTGCATGTGGCGGACCGGGGTTTGATCCACGGCATCCAATATGGTCCCCCGAGCTTTGCTAGGAGTAATTCCTGAGCAATGAGCCAGGAGTAACCCCTGAGTATCATCGGGTATGACCCAAAAAAAGAAAAAAAAAATTAAAAAATTCAAATCTCCATTATCACAATCATATTCGCAATTGCTTATTGGCTGGCTCATCTAGATCCCCACTCAGAACATATGAGTTTTTTTTTTCACTCCCAATAGACTTTCAGATAAGATGTGTGTCACAGTAACATGAACAAATCATAGAATGGCGTAATATGTCGTCTGCCTTCTGGAGTGATAAGCAATCGACCAGCTATTTGGAATATGGATTTACCAAAGTAAGCTCCATTTACTGGCAAGCTGCTGGAAAAGACTCGATGTCATGAGCTAGATATTTGGCTTTCTGAACCTGGTGCAGAAGCGCAAAAGGAAATAACAGGAAAAGGAAATAATGAGAAGTAATCCTTCTCAGCTTCTGGGTCCAGAGCTAGAGGGGAAGCCAGGGGCAGATCAGGATAAAAGAGAAATGCAGGGCGGAGTCCGTAAGGAATTTCGATGCAAAGAGTCCTGCTGACAAGAGAAAGCTAGGGGGGTGGATTTCCCTTTTGGAGGCAGCTATGAATTTCTGTGCACTGATGTATTGGTGATTAATTGTTCAGGACTCCAGCCCTCCTGAGAGATTTCTTAGGATTAGTGCAAAAGTCAGCTTGGGCTATCTGTTATGACTTGGCTCTCCGACCCACGCAGTCTCCTGACACTGCAGATGGACCAAAGCAAGCAAGGCTATACTCAAGATGATTTCACGTTAAATTCGGTAAACCTGGTGAAGGAAGAGAAGCAGCCAGAGAGGCAGAGTATAAGGAAGGGCGGTGAGGGAGGAGGCAGAGGGAATAGAGAGCCTTCTGGCTGGCCTGGGAGTGGGGTGGGGAGAAGATGACGATGGACAAATGGGGCTGTGGCCACGGGGAGGGAAGGCAGTATGAGGACAGATAAATCCAATTCCATGCCTTGTTCTCTATTACTTACAAGCCTGATTCAATTCCTACTGCAATAAAAGATTATTCATCTGCTATAACTGGACTACGTTTTAATTCATCCGACAGTGGACAGGAAAAACTCAGGACAATGGTTCTTAAATTTGAGTGAATATCGGCATCACCTGAAAGATGCCAGGACCAGAACTGCGGGGGGTTCCCCCCCCTGGGATGCTGATTTCAGTGGACCTGGGGGAGTCCAGAAGTCCCGCTTCTAACTCATCTGCAAGAAATAATGGTATGGCTGGTCACATGAGCATGCTTTGAGAAGCTCAGGAAGTCAAGTTCCTGAGACAATCGGAAAGGTCAAGGGTCAAGTGTTAGTCCTCAACTTCATGCTAAAATGCATTTGACACCACAAATACTCATGGGGCTGTGAAAACAGAATGTCGGTTAAGCTAACAGAGAAGGGGAGAGACAGAACGGAAGAATGACCATGTGCATTGCTGCCACAGTCTCTAGGTAGTTTAGTCTAGAACTCAGGAAAAAAATTCCCAGATGAGTTATGGAAGTGAGATGTGTCAGAGTTAGACTCCTAGCTTCTTCCACGGTGGCTCATGACTGTCAGAAACAATGTCTAACATTTGCTTTGAAAAAATTTTATGATTTTCTGGAAGGACAACTAAGTTGCTCTTGGGCACCAAGCAGTCACAAGAGGGAACAGCGACACAACACTGGAACCTTCCTCAAGAGGAAAACACCAGTGCAGGCTAATGACAGCAAGGGAGTGGACACTTCTTAATTCCATTCCTGAGTGGACCAGGACCATCAGCTCTACCGTGAACTTTGATTCGGAGCCAGCGGACACACCTGTGGGTTCCTGCTCCCAGGAAGCCCTCACAGCAGCCATCACCATGAGGAGCTGCGGTGAGAGGAGGGTGAAAGGACAGGATGGAGAAAGTGAGCGGATCCTCTGTACCCTGAAGGAGAAGACTATTTGGGAAGGGAGACATTACACAGCTCTCCAGAAGTGGCCATTTGTGCTGCCTTAAATGCAGATTGATTACTGCTATTTGGATGTTGAGTGCTTCATCTTTTTCTGAAGAAAGGGAAAAGCTAAATTTCCCCACATTCAGCTGTATCGTCAAAGCACTTCCCCACACCAGCTCTTTCAGTGCACTTTCCTGTTAGCACTCCCTCCTGCAAGCGCTGATCAACCAGAATCCCTAAGCAGTGAAGCCCTCTCTCCCCCACACGTACTGCCTGGGACCCCTCACCTGCCAGACCCAAGGAAGAGAAAAGGCAGGCAGTGATGGGGTGAAAGAAGGCTGCTGCCAGGGCGCTCGGAGCAATAGCACAGTGGGTAGGGCGTTTGCCTTGCATGCGGCCCACCGGGGGTCCGATCCCCGGCATCCCATATGGTCCCCTGAGCACCGCCAGGAGTAATTCCTGTGTGTAGAACCAGGGGTAACCCTGAGCATTGCCAGGTGTGACCCAAAAAAAAAAAAGAAGGCTGCTGCCAGGCCAAAAAGAGAAAGGAGTGTCTCAACTCTGTGCTGCAGGCCAGAGCCCCTGGGAGGACAGCTCCAGCTGGGAACTCCTGCTGGGTCTTGGGAATACAAAAAACTTACTAGGGAAGAATAAAGGGAGAGGAGAAACTTTCCATCAGAGCTCTGTATAAACAGTCTTCTGGTGGGCTCTCATTTAATTCCAAGAGAAATTTCACTCGAGGTCATTAGGCTGAAAGTGAGAAATCTGGGTTTATTTAAAAGCTGTGCCATTAAACTGTTGAAAAAAAGACAAGAACAGAGGCCAGACTGCCAAGATGAATTTCAGGGAGATGCTCACTTGGGGAAAGTGAACAGAAACGAGAGATAGAATAAGATGTAAATGGCAGTCAGGATTAAGACTGCGGAGAGAGAAAGAGGAGGGGCTAAGAAAACAGGTGAGAGGAGAGAGAAGACAGAAAATGGCAATATCTGGATCTATGAAGGCATTTAACGCCTGCCCCTCTGAGATGGCAAGCTACAAAGACTTATGTCTATTATCTTTTGTCTTTACCACTACCATCCCCGATGTCTGGGACACAAGATACACTCAGTGGAAATGAATAAAGAGAAGTGAGAACAAAGTCATCCCTGGCAAGATAAAACAGCCCCTAACAACAGTTCCCAACAGAGCAACAATTTATTTTCTTGGAGAACTGGTTAACAAACATAACCTATAAGTTGTGGTGGAATAGATGTACGCTTTAAAATTTTGAAACAGGGACAGAACGGCAGTACAGCAGGTCTGCCTTGACCTGGGTGCGATCCTCAGCACCTGTGCATGGCCCGATGAGCCCCCCACAAGACTGATCCCTGGATGCGGAGCCAAGGAGTAAGCCCTGAGTGTAGCTGGGTGTGACCCTCCCCAAAAAAGAAAAATAAATAACATTTCGAAATATATACTCAAATTCAACATTGATGTTTCGCTTGGCCTGAGATAGAGACAAAATGGGCCTCTCTGTCAAGATGGTTAATGAGTGAGAGCCGTCAGGCGGATCTGAAGGCCTTCGCCACCGACAGCCCCAGTCAGAGGTTCTGATGTAACAGAAATGACTGCTAAGTCTCCACATTTCATCTGTAATCAGTACAACAAATGCCACTTAAATATACAGACATTTAAGTCTATCTATCTGTCTGTCTATCTATCTACCTACTGTCTAGATATATTTAAGTTAAATTCAATGTAAGTTAGATATATATATTCCATTGAAGTTGTGTTTTTTTAGTTTTGGGGGGGTTTTCTTTTGGGGGGTGTTTGTTTGTTTTTGGCATGTCATTTTTTTCACCCTTGAAATTTTGTGAAAAAAAAAAAAAAAAAACCTCTGTTAAGTCAGGAAAAACACAGCTGCTCTGGCTACCCTGAGAATAGGAGACTGAGAGTATTTCTTTCTCAATGGTATTAAAAGCACTTCAGTGGAAAGGAGCGCTACATTTACAAGTCACTGCAACAAATGCATGGAGATTGGTAAGCATACTATAGCCCCCAGTAACTGCCATAACCAAGAGAGATTCTTACTTAAAACATTTCCTTCTTCTTAATGCCTACTGCGAGTGGCCGAGAGAGTTTGCAAGCAGGCTGGGATGGCGATGTGGGGGAGGGTGGAAGGGAAACTAGGGCCATTGGTGGTAGTAAATGTGCACTGGCAGAGGGATGGGTGCTGGAACACAGTATGCCTGAAACCCAATCATGAACAGCTTTGTAAGTGTGCATCTCATGGTGATTCAATAAAAAAATAAAGAGCCTTCTGACAGGCAGCTGTGATGGAAATGCCAGCACAGATTTCCTAAAGTTTCACGCCAGAGAGAAGGCTACAGAGGGGGCAGACAGGCTGGTCAACCTCAGAATGAAAGTAAGGCTATCTGAGAGTCCCATCAAGGACGGGTGCTTACAGACGCTGGCTATTAAAGACATGTTAAATCTGTGCAGTGGGGGCACCAGCTTTTGTTTTTGATTTTTTCCCAGAGGTTGGGGGCACACCCACATGCTCAGGGACTACTCCTGACTCTGTACTTAGAGATGACTCCTGGGTGGAGACTCAGGGGACCATACACAGTGCCAGGGACCGGGCTCAGGTCAGTCAGGTCAGTAACACAAGCCAAGTGCCCTACCTGCTGTACTAATAATTACCCTCAACCCCGGTTTTTGTTTGAGGAAGGGATTGTTGCACTGTTTGCCAGCAGGAAAACATGTCTGAGGGGACTGGGAAGAGA
This sequence comes from Cryptotis parvus, assembly GCA_021461705.1. Taxonomy (NCBI): domain Eukaryota; kingdom Metazoa; phylum Chordata; class Mammalia; order Eulipotyphla; family Soricidae; genus Cryptotis; species Cryptotis parvus. The sequence continues at coordinate 207,909 of JAJIBD010038146.1, read as the reverse complement.
CAGAGGCGGGGCGAGCTGCACTAGCCCTCCCTCGTGACAGCCTCTCAAAGATGGAGACATCACCTAGGCTCCTTACACTTGCAGCGCACTGGGCTATAACAGGATGTAGCCACAGGAAGGGAAGAGCGCTGGCCTTTGCTCCGCCCCTCCCCAGGTAACCTTCACCTCATTACATCCATCCAGAATCAATCTAAATGCACTTAAATCTGCTTAGACACCAGATTATGCAACAAAATTACTCCCTGAAGTCAATGTGGTGGGGAGGGGTGGCCATTTCTCTCCTGAATCTATCCATCTTATCCTGAAATCACAAAATCTTAGAATGAAAAGTCGCCTTAAAGGAATTCCAGTCCCCGCTTCTAAGAGAATGTAACTTGCTGGGTTTTCCTGCAAAAAGCCATGGATTCTAGCAGCTTCTAGGAAATCTTAAAAATATTACATTTTGGAAATTGGTTTGGGGAGCCTTAGGGGAAGGCACACAGATGATATCCTTAAGGTCCGGATGGCCAAGGAAAATAAACGCCCAGTCAGGCTTGGATCTGATTCCAAGCGTTTCTGGTTTTTCCAAAGTCCCTAACAAAATCAGCCAAAGCCCCTTTGGGTAGACTGCTAGGATGCTAAAGAAATCCACATTCTGGTCTGCTTGAAATCAAACCAGTTGTATTAGGCTAAACAGATGAAAGATTTTTGTAACACCTTGGAAAATAAGAAGGGCTCTGCTAATGACCCAGTGCCTTGGAAATGCCTCCAGGGGTTACCCTTCTCCTTAGAAGGTGTCAAAAGTCCCACCTCACACTTCCTGCTTACCAAGGCAATGCAGAAGGCTCCCTGCAGCTGAGTGATACTAGAAACTGGGCCACTGACACTAAAAGAAGTGGGGTGTCAGACGCCCGGGGAGTGCCTCTGAGGCCTTGAAAAAGGCAGAGCAAGTTCTGCAGTGTCCCAAGAAGTGTGGGTCACTACCCTGAGGTGCTTTTCACTAAAATTATGAAGGCCACACGTTAGGGCCCAGACTCCTGGGCCAAAATCAAGGGTCTTCCAATGGAGCCAGTGGGAGCGGCAAGGTTAGGAGTGTGTGGAAAGGCGCCAAGGCCTTATCTCACCAGGACACAAGGTAGTGAGGGAGGAGGGAGCAGCTGCCATACAACGGGGCTAGAAATGATGGCTGCCTGTGGGGACACTGGGGGCTAGCCATCCGGACAAACAATGAAAGATGAGGCTTCCTCCATCCATGCCGAGTGGTAGCAGAATAAGGGGTCCCCACAGTGGGCCAGCCTGAGTCATGGGAGGCACCAGAAGGGTCAGCCTGGACACACACAGCAGAGCTGGTTTGTGGCAGCTGGGCGGACATGTTTGCAAGCAGCCAGCTAAACTGCCAATTGGCGCTCCCTTCGCTCACCTGGTCTCCCAATGAGCACGGACAGCAGCACTCCCTGAGCTCCCATCAGAGGATCTGAGAAAGGGCGGATGGATCAGACCCCCTTGCCGAGGAAGCATAGGTCACAGAGCCCCAAGAAAGCTCATCAACTCCCGGGCAAGCAGCGGCGCTGACCCAAGAAGTCAGACACGCTAACAGGCTGCCCTTTCCCCAAAGCTTACAATGTTCCTCTAAAAGGATTAATATGGCCAGGCAGTGCTCTGGGAAGCAATGTCAATGGAAGAGCACCAGCGATACACAGAGAGGGAGAAAGAGGGATTCCAGGCCCAGGCATAAATAAGCCACACCCCTTGGGGTGCAGGGGGTCTCAACAGATAGGTTGGCTTAGCTCCCACCCGGGAGTTCCAGGATGAGCTGCTGCCTGAAGTGCAGTAGATGTGAGCCATTAGGGCTTCACTAAAGCATTCGACACAGCACCTCCAGAAAGTTTACGGGGAAATTAATTCAAAATTGGCTGGGTTCAGTTCGCAATCACTGGAGATGAAAAAGTAGCTGAAGGATGATAAGCAAAAGACAAGAGACAGGATAAGCAGTGACTGACTCGGGGTCACTACCAGCACCGACCTTGTTCAGGGCTTCAGCAGGGCCCATGAATGAAACCTGCAGACAGCATGGAGTTGGGGACCCCACCCACTGCCCCCAAATCGACAGGGCATAAAAATCACAAGGCCAAGCTCAAAGGAAAACAAAAGCAACCGAACAAACAAAATGCCCCAGGTGATTTATTGGGGGTTGGGGGTTTAGGGGGAGAGAAGAGCCCATGACTCACATAATACTCACCAGGCAGAAGGCAGAAGCAGTACACAGAGAGAACTCTGACAAGCTGTAACCTGAGAGAGACACGCACCAGTGCTTGGGAACGGGAGGCGTGGCATGGGGAACGTGGGACGCTTCCCAAGGAAATCAAGAGAAAAGCAAACAGTAGCCCAGTAGCAAACAGGGCCAGGCGCTCTTGAGGCGAGGTTAGATGTATCCCCATCTGAAAAGGGTGTGTTTCGGCAGAATGCACAAAAAATAATTTACTGGCCCCAGACCCAGGAGCAAGCAAGCAGCATTCTTTCCCATGATGGGACATTTGTCAGATGGTCCCAGACACCGTTCTGGGGCCTCCTACAGCACCGTTCGAAAACAAATGCTCTCTCAGGGCAAGCTGGCCATTCTGCCTCATGCTTTAGGGGCTCTGCTGCCTTATGCCCCTGGCCTCCAACGGTGCAGTGACCGTGGAGCTGGCTTCTCCACCACAGTCTGAAGGCAACCAACCGAGTGGCACAATGACATCACAGCTCTGCATCAGCAGGTGAGCTCCTCCATGCACTACTTAGGGAGGCTGCTTGCTTCGGTTTCAGGTTTTGTTGCCCACACTGGTGTGGCTGGGAGGATGGGTCAGGGTTCAGATGTCTCCTGATGGTGCTGGGAATTGAAGAGAGGTCTCTTGGACCTGAACTCAACCCACTGAGCTAAGCCTGCACTCAACCCATTGAGCTATCGCCTTAGAGTACAGTCCGGCTGTTTTCTTCTGAAATCCTCAAACTTAAAACGCCTAAGCCAACCTTTTTAACACTGTAGTACAGCACAACTACTTCCGATAGACAAAAGAGAGCCTATTGTGCCCACTCCCACCACCCAGCTCCTCAGATGATTTCTCCTGCAGCCCTGCCTGGCTGAATTCAAGATTCTCTGGGGACAGAGTGAACCTGGTGTGGAAAATCCAGCAGATGCAGTGCTGTGGAGCACCCTTGCTGCCCTAGGAGAGCATCGCTATTCGCGTCCCCATCATCTCTGGCTCTCAGCACACAGCCAGTGCTCCCTATCTGTCTCCAGCACAGTTTCATGGTTGACCAGCTCCTAGAGAAGCCCGGCAGAGACCACTGCGAGAGGCAAAGCTGCAGTACCCTGAGCAGATCTTCCGTGCCCACCTGGCTGAGGGAGAATACAGACAGGAAGAGGAGAACGAGGACGGAAGCGAAACCTCAATACGTATGTTCTCCCTATAATACATAATTTTGTACCAGCCATTCTGAGTCCGAAACTGCCAATACGAGTGGCATTTTCACTAAACCCTCTGTGCTTTTAGAGTCAGGTCCTAGACTAGGTCCATGGGGAAAAGCCCTCAGAAAAAGAATCCCAAAAAGTCACTGTGGCCTGACAGACTGATACCTCGGCTGACATTCAGTGTGACATGCTGCAGATGCTCTATCCGTCAGGATGTGACATGGTGTTAGAGGTAAATGTCACATATCAGGGCAATGTTCTGGGCCAAGAGCAAGGGAAGTGATCATGACTACAGAGTCTAAAGTATAGCCAACAGGTGCCCGGACTCATTCACCTTCTCACGGTGGAGCGGCTCCTGGCGATTCCCAAACTCCAGGAACAGAGCAAGTCCTAGGTCACAGAGAAATGGCTGTAAGGGGCAAGTGCCGGCAATCCCTGGACACGGATGTTACATCCTGCTGAGTCCATTCCACAGCTGGGCTGTCCAGGTCCATACTGCTCTGGGGTGACCAGCACCACCCAGGACAGACAGGTCTGCATGGGCCTCTGGCTAAGCAATGCTGCTGCGGAAAACGCATGTCCTTGGGGCAACCAGCCACTGGCAGGAAGGACAGAAGTAAAATGTCACAGGGCCTCTCAAATGCTCTCCTGCCAGCTGTCAGAAGTGCGGAACCAAAACTCATTTCCTAATAAATGTTTTCATTTCCTCTGTACATGATGAAAGGCCTAAAGGTGATCCATGGAAGGGGCCAGTGAGCAGAGACCCTGGAGGTAAGAACCCAAGAAAACATCCTGCCAAGAAGCTGGGCATCAATGTGGGCCCAAGAATGAGGAGAGGGCATAAGGATGACAGGCTGCCAGTGTTGCGTCTCCTTGGCTTTGCCTGACCACTTGTCCCAGGGAGAGCCACTGAACAGGCCCTATCCCGGGGTGGCGAAACGGAGGCCCAGGCTGACTCAGGATGATGGAGCAACCAGCACCTCTTCTATTAACAGGGGAACAAAAGGGCAAACACAGACAAGCTTTCTAGATCTGCTGCAGTCTGCTGAGTTGTGGGCAAGATGGGGCAGTTGTGTGGGGTGGCGGGTGTCCATAGGTCTGTTGTGTTCACTGTGTGCTGACCTGGCCTCGGCGGCAAGCAGCTCATCGTAGTGGGAGGACCGCTGGTCGTCGTCCTGCCGGTAGCGGATCACCGTGGCCAAACCTTTGCTCACCAGGGCCTCGGCGATGTTTCTGTAACAAAAAAGACAGGTCGGTGAGCAGTGGTGGGGCCTTGGTCAGTCACCAGCAATAATAACAGTGAGTACCTGAAGGCCTCATGCATCCTGGCAGGGGAAGGGGGAGAAGTCAAGGCTTTCAAGACCAACGAGTTGCTTAGTGGAGAAATAAAAGGTGGAATAGCAAAGTTCCCGAGCTCAGCAGTTTTCTGCTTAGTACAGTCAGATGCTATCCCAATCCATACATAAAAACAAGCAGAAAATATCTGTAAAGAGCCCACATTAGGCCGGGCTATTTACAGAATGTTATAAACAAGCCACTACCCTCAAGAAAAGTCAGCTCTAAAATATCAGGCACATGGATTAAAAGAGGGAAAAAAAAAAAACAAGCAAAAAATCCACATAAAAGCATGACCTAAATTTTTTCCAATTCTCCTTCCTCACTGATACTGTAACTGGAAAACGCCTTGTTCCAGGCTGGCAAGGATAGAAATGCGCACTTGACACTGCACGCCAAGATCGCCTCTAGCCACAACTCCTGCCGGGCTCCTTGACTCCAGGGAGGGCTGGCGATGGGGGAAAGGGAAATGAAAGTTCTTCATGAGGGGTCGGAGCAATAGCACAGTAGATAGGGCATTTCCCTTGCACACGGCCAACCTGGGTTCAATCCCGAACATCTGATACAATCCCCGAGCACTGCCAGGAGTAATTCATGAGTGCAGAGCCAGGAGTAACCCTGAGCATTGCCAGGTGTGACCCCCACCCCCACCCCAAAGCTCTTTCTGAAAGATGGCCCCCGTGTAACAGAGGACATGTCAGCTGCAGGGCAATACTCCAAACAGTCCTTCAAGGAGCAAAATACTCAGACATGAATCCTACTTCCAGCACCCCTCAGAGACTCCACTTCTTACCTTCACCACAAGAAAAACAGGTGCTCAGCCACATGCATCTACTCTCCAGGGCAGGTGGCTCTGGGAATGACAGCCAGCCAGGAGGTTCCTCCTCACCCCAGAAAGGGACTTTGTCTCAGGAAGCAAGCCGAGAGATTGGCAGGTAAGGTGCTGGCCACGTATGCGGCTGACCCTGGCTCCATCCTGGCACCTGCCCCACCCCGCCCCAGCACTCAGCTCAGGAGTAAGCCCTGAGCACCACTGGGTATTCAATAATCTATCGCCCTAACCTGCCCGCCCCCTGGCAAGCATATCCTATAGCAAGTCCCAGAAACACAGGAGGTGCTGTATTACTGAGGGACAGTGGTGGTTATGTCTTTCTCTGTGTCTGTCACCAATATACTAGAGGCCCCACTCAGACCATCTGGTGAGCGGCCCTTCGGGAAGGGGGATGGAAAACCATGGCCACTGGCCCATATGCTGGCATGCAGGATGGTTTCGAAGGAGACTTAACTCTTCCCACCTCGAAGTTCTGAGTTGCGTCCGCTAGCGTGCCACTGGCTGCTGGACTCCCTGTCTGTGAGAAAGGTAAAGCCACTTAAAGGCTTGACTAGGGGAAAGTCGGGAGAATGTGCTTTTAAACAACGGGGATGAGGGGTGGGGACATCGGCATGAAGGCAGAGAGTGGAGGGGAAGATGCCGTGGCTGCTCCTCTCCTCATCCCGTGCCCCTCTGCTGCCTGTTTATCTACTGCCAGCATGATATTAATATCTCCGAGCCGCCACGGAATTAGCACTTCTCACAATCCACTCCCACAAAGAGGCTGCTTTGCTGGCCACCCTGTCTCCTGAGTCACCGCACAGGCGTGCTGGCAAACGCTGTCATTAGCACAGAGTTGGCTTTGGCAGCCTGGAGAATGCCAGCAGCCCCCAATCAGCAGCTGTAGATGTTGATAAGTGGTGGGAATTTAACTAAGTGTGTCACCCAGAAACCCCCAACAGGGCAGGAGCAGGCCTCCCTCCCACAGCTGAGAGCCAGAGGAAAGCCCAGGAAGGGTGACTGGGACAGGTGACAGGTTGAGATGTCTTAGCGACGGAAATGCCAGAAGAACAAAGACGTGTTTGTGGCTGCCGTTGGAAGCACTGTGCACTGACATTTTACAGTCAATGCATGGGGTCTGGAGGAGAAAGTTGGAATGACAGCAGGCAAGGGGAAAATTCACACAAACAAGCGTCCATATGAAAAGCTGCAGAACACTAGGCAAACCCCCACAAATGCTTAATGATCCACTCCTTTTAATGCTGCCCAAATCAATCCACAGAGTTACTGAGTGCCTGCATGGCCTAAAGCACCCTGGACGCTCTCCCCCATGCCCACAGAGTTCCTCTCCTTTCAGTCTGGTCAATCTCGGAGTCAGGGAAGGCTCACTGCGTCCCAAAGTCCGCCACCTACCCCCAACCTTAAAGCTGCAAGTCTGAGTTGCAGGGCTTCTTTCTTAGTTCTAATTACAGATTTTGCCTGGAGGAACAGTTGTGGTGCGGGTTCTTCGTAAAATTACATAAAATAAGCGCAACCATCACTAGACCCTTCACTACGAGCCAAACACGTGAGGAGCCCATCACTGCATTTTCTTCTTGGCGTGTGTCCCTCCTTGATCACTGCACTATGATTATTAATGCATCGCCGGACTTCCTTTCTAAAGGACATGGTCTGACAGGGCAAGGCTTGGGTCGGTCCTGGGTCTGTACCCTGTGCTGAGCAGAATCCTTGGCAGAGAGAATCAATACACTTTATGAAATTCAGCTTAAGATCATTTTTGAACCATGTCAAATTTATAACGCAACCTTTTGATTTTGCTTTAACACCTCCTGAAAAAGAAGTTGAGATGCTCTTTGAAGTATCAGAAAAACATCAAATCATTTAGGCAATGCAGCATTGGAACACTATTATCCTTAGCATATATTAGTCAAGCTTGCCCAGCACAGAATTAAGGACAAAAGCTTTCTACTTGCCTTACCAGCTTTTATCTTTTTTTCCTGCCATTATCTAAGACTTGAATTTAAAAAAGAGAATGAAAGAGAGAGAAGGAAAATGGAATTAGCCTAGATCCATGCACTTGACTCTCAATCACTTCTTTTGGCTGTTAATGAAAGGTCAGAAGATTTCCCCCTGGCTAAAGACTGCTCAGAACATGACACTAGTGTGTTGATCAGTTGCCCAGTAAGAAAAGAGAACATTAAATTATGTGCCATGACATTACGCTGCTTTAGACAAACTCATAAGTTCTGCTTTCTTGAGTGTATCGGTAATTCCACTCCAATTACACATGTCTGGCTAGAATGGATAATTCACAATCCGCATACAAAAAGAGACCTAATAGCCTTGAAGTCTAACAGGAAGTCCTGTCTCTATCAGCTAACACCAAAAGACAGTTCAGTGCTGGATGTTTCATGTTCCTCTAAGCTAACAGAACCTAAGGTTCTGTTTCTTCTGTTAGACAAGACTGGATGTTTCAAATATGAACTCATACAACACAGGTCCTGTGTGAAGACTTTCTCAAAAGATGATCTTCACTTGGTTAACACCCCACTCCCACCCAGAACAGCATGTACAAAATTTTGGAACAATCTCAACTTAAAGAGTAGTACTTTTTTTTTCTTTTTGGGTCACACCCGGTGATGCTCAGGGGTTACTCCTGGCTCTTTGCTTAGGAATTACTCCTAGCAGTGCTCGGGGACCATATGGAATGCCAGGGATCGAACCTGGGTTGGCTGGGTGCAAGGCAAACGTCCTACCCGCTGTGCTATCTCTCCGGCCCTGAATTGTACATATTGTACCAAAAACAAGCCCCCACCCCACCCCACCTCCCTGAAACATTGAAGAGTAAGCAACCTATCTTTCCACCATTCCCTTATCTGGTTTTACATTTCCTATAAAGTAGGATACCAAAAGGGACTTACTGCCACCATCCAAAACCATAAACAAAAGATAAGTTGTCACAACAGAGCACTTAAGTGGGTGGTGAAGGATCTAGCTGAGAATTGGGAGCTGCAGGGAGCTGCATGCTTCCTTACTTGGAACAGTTCCCGATTTTTTCAGCTCATCAGAGCCTTGAGGTTTACTTGTCTGATGTATCTGTGATCGGATTCAAGTTATGCATCTCTGGCTTGGCTATCACAATGGATGCTATGAAATGATGGATAATTTTATGATGATCACTTTGATCCCTTCACCAGGAGCATCTGCCAGATTCTCCAACGAAAAAAGAAGTTTCGCAGACTTTTCTTTGATTAACAGACATTTTTATGGAGCCTATGTAATTTTCATCCTCATCAAACCCCAGATTATTTTATTTCTATCAGTAAACTCATGAAACCTCATTTTACTCGCAAAGGTATAATCCATGCCTGTTGCTATTTTAAGGCTGAAATTTTCCCAATTTGGCAATGGGAGCCAGTAGGACTCAGGCTGGCCTCTGCTCCCACGCCCTTGTCCCACCCTCCATATTTGCAGTACCTCCTTGCTCTCTGAACACTTATCTAGGCTTAGCTTGGACTGTTTTCTGCACTCTGAAATTTACCATTTCTCTAAGAAGCCCACTGTGGTGTCTTTCTTTCTATACATTTATTTCTGTATCTATCTATGACTATTGAAAACCATGTGTGGCAATGATGAATCTGAGCCTCTCGATGGATGTCTGACTGCAGGAAGCATCCCTGACTGACAGGTCCAGCTGCTCTGCTCTGAAATCCATCACTGTTTTAGCCAAGGCGATGCTTCCCACCAGCTGCTCCCAGCCAATAGCAGGGCATCACAGAGCTACGAAGGCTGGCCTTTGCTGAGAGACTTGGGACTCTACTGAGGGGCGCTGGCTAGAAAACCATTATCAGCTTTGCAAACTCTTAGAACTGCCCCACGGCTGAGGCTTTTTTCCTTTCCTCTCCACAGACATTAGACCTGCATTGCAGTAGGAAGTTTCCCAAGCTCCCACCTCATCCAGCTTCCTACCCTTTTCCCCTTAAGCCCTCCCACTTCCCCATCAATGTCTTGCACATCTGCCCCTATTTTGGCATCAGAAACGGACCAAGAGCAGAATCCAAACCAATGTACCTTGACTCCACACTGAAAATGCCAATCCCTCCCACCCAATAGCCCAGGACTCATTTTTTGTTTTCTTCCTTTCTCTGCTCTAACTTTGTCTCTGGCGGTGAAGGAACCTGGTTTCCACTGCCCTTGATACTTCTACTTACAGGAAAAGGATGTAAGTCCCGTCCCATCACACACATACATTCACTCTTAACATTCCATGGCTGCCCTGATTTGGCCCTAACGGTAGGGCTCACTTAAAGAGAATACACTACCTGGTAAAACAGAATGTGTGCTAAATGATAAGAATTTCAAAAGAGTGGGTGTCCAGTGCCTCACACAGACACACATTCCTTCAGTCTCTGTCTGAACAGGGTAACGACTCTGAAATAGTACAGTGCCACACACACAGACACACATTCCTTCCATCTCTGAACAAGGGCAGCAGAACTCTGAAATAGTACAGTGCCACACACACAGAGAGACACACAGACACACATTCCTTCAGTCCCTGTCTGAACAGGGTAACATAACTCTGGAACAGTACAGTGACACACACAGACACACATTCCTTCCAACTCTGAACAAGGATAACATAACTCTCAACAGCTCTGGCTCACAGATTTCCATCTAGCTGTTTTGAGCTGAACATTTTCCACTTAAAAACCATCTACATTTTATCAGTTACTGTAGGACCCATAAAGATCACAACGGCAGAATATTTTTCCTTAAAGTAACCATAGCCAGGGGCACACATACAGAATAAAGGAAGCCTATAAAGAATATCTAAACAAGAGGCTGGAGAGGTGGGATAGGAGATGAGACACTTCCTTTGCATGCAGTGGCTGTCGATCTGGTTCTAACTTCCTGCATTGCGTATGGTTCCTTGAGCACCACTAGGGATCACTCCTGAGCACAGAGCTAGGAATAGGCGGAGCACCACTGGGTGGTGTGACCCACCTGCTGCTGACCCCAAACAAAACAAAATCCTCAACAATATATGAAAGTAAAGATTAAAGACTGATAGATCATTGAGATCAATTCACTGCTCAATCACAGCATCTATAGGAGGTGGCAAGCTCAAAGTGCGATTCTCATAAGCCAAAGTACAGAATGTAGCCCCCCGCTGAAGCAGGCACCTCCCCATCCCCCCCCCACACACACACATTGCCCCACCAGCTGAGAGAGAACCTGGATCCAGCAAGACATGAGGCAATGATATGGCTCCAGTCTCTGTTGCCACCCGACCCTTAAGGAATCATGCCTCACACTGGAAAAGCTCCCATCTCCCTTTATCCTTTGGCTCCAAATTCACCATAATCAGGCCTTCATGCCACGATGGAGCATGCAGTGGACAGATGGGGAGGCAACACTTCTCTCTTTCAGCTGTGCACGGAAGCAACACTGTGACACAGACCCACAGGGAGTCTGCAGGGAGATGAGGTCAGAGACCAGGATGGGACAGAAACGTGCAAGAACTAGAGAAGATACTTGCTTTGAAATACTAGGCCCATCTTTACACATAGCAAAAGTGGCTTTCCCTGTGAAAGTACAGGAGATGAAGCGGAAGCAATTAAGATGACCAGCTAACATGTTCAAAAGGCCAGGCCCTGGACTGCCTCCTCCATGAGCTCACATTAAGATTTCTCACAGCTGCACTTCTCAGAACTTCAAGCTAGAGACTGAGCGAGTGTTTAGCTGGGAACTGAACTCAGGTCTCTACAACACACAGCATGTGCTCTACCAGCTCCCAGCCCCTAGACATGGTCCAGTAGATGGGTACAAGTGAAATTCAGGATGAATGAGATACAGAGTGAGCAGATACTCTCAGAGTTACTGCCTTTCACTCTGGCCTTAGAGCAATAGTAGGTGACACTTCTTGCACCCGGGACCTTCCATCTTCCCACTGCCAAGGATGAAGTAACCATGAATCTGAAACTCCACCCCCACCCCCACCATTTATTCCTTCCAATATAAGTACCAGCTACATTCCACCTAGCCCAGCAAACTATGTGGCTGGGAGATTCTGTGTTAGAAGCATCAATAATTGGAAACATCCTTTATAGATTTACCAAATCACTCTCCCACTGCCTTGCCTATGTTTTCACTTCCCCCTTCAACTGATGTAATTCTAAAAATAGTGAAAATTGATTTTTTGATCTTTTTACTCTTAATGGCTCTTTTTCCCACTTAACAAGTCCTGTGGTGGTGAGAGCCACCCGAGGGCAGACAGTGGCTAGAGACTTACCTAGAGTTTGCGACACAGATCAAACACAAAGAAGATTCAAGTACCTCCGTGTCTCTAGCCTGGCTTTAGAAACTGGGGTGAAGAGAGGGAGGAAATCAACAATAATCAAGGTCTGTATTAAGATACCTAGAATCCCAGGACAGAATGTCCCAGCTCCTGGGAGAGAGACAAGGGTAATTGCTTCTGATGAGCCACCAAGTCACTCAGGTTATGTGAAACAAGACAGATTCACAGTATGGAGAGCAAAAGAATGGAACTGGCCTGTGTGGCCTTGAAGCAAGCAACGCAGAAAGAGCACTCCCGGTCAGTTCTGATTCATATTTAATAAGCATTCAGAGTATGCCCATGTTCTAAGCACAACTCTGCTGCCGATGAGAGTGCTTTCTAGAAGATGAGATAAGAGAACTGGGAACAATGCCTCTGTATTCTCTTTGTATTGGAAGGCACCTTCCTTAGGAAGACTCCAAAAAGTCCTTAGTCCAATTTCAATGACCCTAAGGAAACATGATTTCAAAGTAAACCAAAGACCACTGGTATACAAGACTGTCAGAAGGGAAGAAAAGGGAGGGAGATAGGAAAGGAGGGAAGAATAGAGAGAATGGAGAAAGAAAAAAGGGGGACAGCTGTTGCAGTACACTGCTGCCCAGGGCCTCTGCATCTTGCCTGGAGCTGCAGGCCACTTTGTATATGGGGCAGGACAGTTTGACTGTGGCAGTATATCGTATCATGTATTCTATGTTAGCTGGTATAAATATTTTCTCTCATGCTGCCACAATCATTGTGGGACTAGCTAGATCTTCCAGTATATTTATCTGGCTTACCTGGCCACGTTGGATCTCTAAGTAATTAGACCAGAGAGAAATGCTGTTTGCCTCCATGCAAGCATTCATGGCTCTCTCTAATAAGTCTAAAGGCTAATATACAAAAAAAAAACTATGAAGTAAAGACAAGAATCCTGGGAAGGCTTGGAGAATCATATACCTGACTGTAGATTATCCATTGCTAAAGATACATGCCCTTCCCAACCTCTTCCCCCCCCCCGCACCTCTACCCTGCAGGGGCACTTCTAAGGCAGACCTTGTTTGGGCAGCACTAACAATTCAATGGACCTAGGTGATGTCCTGGGAGAAGTTACCTGAGGGGAACTGATCCTGACTGCTTCCTGTTGATATGGGTGGTCTGAACTCAAAAGCTATAAAAGCTCTAACATGCTCTCTTCCAGGCTTTTTGCCTTTTTGCCTTCTCCCTCTGCTCTCTCCTCTGTTAGGCCTTAACATGTGGTGGCGGCCATCTTGGCCTAGGATTCCAAACTTACATATGGCTGGGGCCCAGCTGGGGACTCAAAGTTTGAGGTTTTCCTATTGTTGGGCTGTATACCAGAACCTGGGAGAGTAAAGCCTTTTGAAACTTTGCTGGATTCTCGCGTTTTTCTCCATCCACTGGCCACTGATCCCCTGGGACAGAAGGAGATTCCCTGACCATGCTCCTGGATTTTGTTAGGGTCCCCAGCGTTCCCCAACAGAGAACGCATGGTGAACAGTGACTGGTTAGTAGGCAAATAAAGCTTTGAGTTCCCAAAGTGCACACACTTGTCAGGCTCCTTATTAAAAGCGGGTTCGCTCCCATGCACCAACACAAGCACTTTAGCTCCAGACCCTGTCTGAGGAGCACATCCCAAATTGGAAAGTTAAAAAAAAAAAGGCACTGGTGGGTGACAGAGAGAGATGCTCATAATCTGCCTGTCAAGAAAGCCAGTCATTGTCCACTCCAAGGTGCCAAGGAGCAGCATCAGACCTTATTTTCCAACCAGGCCCTTTGTAAGGGAAGCCCACCCTGGTCTCAGAAGGAATAGCACAAGGAAATACAATCGAAATATACATGAAAGCAGGTGAATTAAACACTTAACTCATTCTATAAAATACGGAGAATGGCAAGAAGTGGCGTGAAAATATGGGTCAAAGCAATTTAGAAAAGGAGGGGGAAGAAGCAGCACATCGAATGGTGCTATCAAATACTTCTGCTTACTAAATAGACAATTTTATTCTGCCCCCAGGATTTCTGCAGCACTGTAATCTTATTGCCACCTCTTACATGATAGCTTCATTTATTCAGCAATATCATGGTGCTAGCTTTATAAGACGGGGAAAACTGTGATCTGATCCTCTAACTCCCCTGCCAGCTCCTCTCTGAATAGCAAGGCACTCCCCAGTCAGCAAACCATGGGAAGAGGTTTGGGGCAGAAGGCAGGGTGGCTCAAGAGTGAGGGTCAAGGAGCATGTGAGCAGCAGCAGAACAATGCCCACCTGCTACACGTTTGCGTGATCTCCAAAGGTCAAGAGAACTGGAGAGACAGCACAGCAGAAAAAGCACTTGCCTTGCATGGACCCAACCTAAGTACACTCCCCAGTACCACATAATGGTTCCCTGAGCCCCACTAGAAGCAATCCCGAAGCACAGAGTCTAAATAAGCCCTGAGCACAGCTGGATGTGACCTAAAAAAAAAAAATAAATAAAACCCCAACGGGGCCTCTGTTTCATACAGGGAAATGTGTATGGACTAGTCCCGGTCTCTGGTCACTGCAGACAGAACCCGGGCCACATACATAATGACATTCCCTCTAGTAAGCAGGCAGGCTTCTCTCTCAGAGGAGATGCACCGTTCAAAAACAATTATGTAAATCAATTAAATTCTGGATCTAGTTAGAAAAAAAGTAAACCACCAAATAGGCACTTCCAATCCAGCCAAATGGGTCCACTCATGGCTAAATGTGCCAGGCATTTACATCTCTAACTATTTGCAGGACATGTGAATTTGCATGATTCATCACCATGTAAAACTCAGCATTTCAAAAATAACACTCCCTTCCCTAGATGAAGCTTTTCCGGCGCCAACCAAGTCAGCTGATTCTGTAAACATCTCCAACCGTGGGACCATCCTCCTCTCAGCTACTAGGCCTGTGTCTCACTCTTATTCGCACAGGTCAAAACCCTGTACTCAAACCTCCAATACAGTCTCTCTAAATGTTTTCTCTTCTGTTCTTTTTACTCCAGTTGTACCCCCACACCTCTCACTTGGAAGTCTCACTACAACCTCCCCTACCTGGTGTGCTGACAAAACGGACCAATCCCAAACACGGTCTGTTTAATCATCTTAAACCAAGTGACCAGCATCCCCTATTCACCAAGTGACCAGCATCCCCAAATTCACCACAAACCCAGACAACTTATTTGCAATTTTCTAACAAGACAACATTAAACAATCATAAACAAATCAAAGACAATGGAGGAAGGAGAGAAAGAGATACGGAGGGGGAAAACAGTGCTGAGAAAAGGGTACAGGCAATGGGGGAGAGAAGGAGGAGGAGGAGGGAGAGAAGAAAAATGAAGCTTGGGGGAAGAGAAAGAAGACTATAACATTTTTGGAACACAATTCTACTGTTTTTTAAATCTAGGAGTTCTTTCCAGGAGTCCCCAAATCCAGGTGAGGTCGGACCATGATCACCCCATTTTCCAGATGAGAATTGTGAGGCAGAGAAAGGTTACAAAGCCGGCAGGTGACCAAGTCCTAAATGAGAGGCTCCACCAGAGACTTGGCATATAAATGTTGATATGAAATGGACCTCGCTAATCATCTTAGCCAAAGCCTAAGCTTTACATTGCTTGTGACAGATTAATCCTGAGATTTTTTTCACGCTCTCAAAAGGTAATTTCAAATTAATCCACATCTACTGGGTGCCCACTAAGAGACAGGCATCTGAACAACCCTGATTCTTCTAGCAAGAGAGAGGTGGTCTGCTCCCCCTGCACCCCACTCCCAAGTATAAGCAGTGATGGATTTCCCACAGTAATCCTGTTAGAAAGTGGCAGAAGTCAAGATCAGAAGCCAGATTTTTGTTTTTAATTCCAAATCCAATTTTCTTTTGACTAAACAGTGCCACAAATTACAGGATACAACAGAGGCCCCACATACATCTAACCCTATTCCCCGCACCCTATCAACTTGCGCCCCGGTCCCAACAGTCGGCGAAGGCACCCTACTGTTCACTTTCTAGCCTGGGCTCTGTGGCTCTCCCCGGCACCACAGTGTATTATTATCTACCATCACGCACACCTTGTCTTCCCCAACTACGACCTATTCCCCACTGGTCCAAATGGAGCCAAACACTTAGTAGGCACTCAATAAATATTTATTGGCTTGCTGAATGATTTCCCTGGGAGTACCCTGGGGGCTCTGTGGGCTGGTAGATGAAAAACAAAGAATAACCGACTGAGTCATAGAATTTTTGAGCAAAGAGTCCACAGAGATAAACTAATCCAAAAACCTCAATACACCGACGAAGAAAGACCCAGAGACAAATGCTGAAAATGCTTCATTGAGTTCACTAAAAAAAACACTGAGAGGGGCCAGAGCGATAGCCCAGCGGGTAGGGCGTTTGCCTTGCACGCCGCCCGGCCTGTGCTGGCCCGGGTTCGATCCCTGGCATCCCATATGGTCCCCTGAGCACCACCAGGAGTAATTCCTGAGTGCAGAGCCAGGAGTAACCCCTGAGCGTCGCCGGGTGTGACCCAAAAGAAAAAAAAAACAACACTGAGAGCGACACCACCACAAAGGGCATCTAAGCAAGGCCTCCAACTCGCCTACTTCCTGCTGTTACAAGGCTGTCCTTTAAAAATTCCGTAACATAGGAAGAAATATACTGTGAGCATGAACTGTCTAAGACGTATTAAACATGTGCCAGCACATTAGAAATCCTCTCCCCCATTTATACGACATATGATAGCATGAGGAGTGGTGGAGATGTGATGTGGAAGCACCCTCAGAATCCTGCAGGGCTGAGAGGTGCACTGAGCCGCACTCTGGCAAGGGGGCGCTGTCCTCTCTGACTACTCAGTGCTCCTCCAGGGAGGATGGAGAGAGTGGTCAACCATCTTCGCGCCGAGCTCACAGTGGGCCCACTAGCTAATGCCTCCCAGCTCAAGGTGTCTGCCCTTCTCATGCGTGTCTACTCAGTGCTCAATTTTCCAGGGAGGGGAGGGAGGGAGGGGAGGGAAGCAGAAAGGTTAGGGGTGTGCAGGAGGAGAGGGGGAAGGAAGGAAGGAGGCAAGGAGGGCTGTGAAGCGGAAGGAGGAAGTAAGGAAGGCAGGAGGAGGAGCGAAGGGTGGAAGGTATGAGGAGGAGGAGGAAAGGAAGGTGGAGTCTTTGCTTTAAGAGGAATGTGGAGTTACGTGGCGGATGGAAGGAAGGAAGTAGGGAATGGAATGAAAAGGAAGGAAGGAAGGAGAAGGAAGGAAGGAGAGGAGGGGCATGGAGGAAGGAGGGAGGGGAGGAGGGAGGGAGGAGGAAGGAGGGAGGGAGGAGGAAGGAAGGAGGGAGGGAGGGAGGGAGGAGGAGGGAGGGAGGGAGGAAGGAAGGAAGGAAGGAAGGAAGGAAGGAAGGAAGGAAGGAAGGAAGGAAGGAAGGAAGGAAGGAAGGAAGGAAGGAAGGAAGGAAGGAAGGAAGGAAGGAAGGAAGGAAGGAAGGAAGGAAGGAATTTCCTAGCATGACTAACATGTGACATCTTCCTCTGGACAAGAAAACCCACGCATCCGGGCATAGTCTGAGATCAGTGCCATTAACAAGGCTTCCAGACATTCGTAGCCCAGCAAAGGCCACACGGGTCTTCTCTTTTGGGCACCTACTAAAGCACCATTACTCCACTACTTTGGCAGGGTCCAGGAAATGACTGGGCAGCACTTAATTTTAACCTTTTGCTTAGGTTCCAGGAAAGAATTCAGGGAAGGCTTTTCCCCTGTGGTCTCCTTGCTACAGGAGTTAGGACTCCCATCAAAACACTTTGTGCTTGGTGAAGTAGCCAACCAACCTGTAACCCAATAGTTCCCACGGCTGCTAAGAAGGGAAGAGCAGAAAATAAGCAGGGAAGTGGGGTGGCCTGAGGGAAAAGGCCAGAGGGAAAAGAAGAAAAGCCAGTACAGAGATATCTCCGAACACTCGTGTGTTTTTCAGGAAACTTTAGTTCTAGGAGCACATGACCTGTGTGTGATGGAGACACTCTGCTCCCAAGCAGCACAACAGATGCTTGATACAATGAATGAACGTGATAAATGGTAGATGTGCCAGGGAAAGAGATACTGTCTCAACTATTCATTTGAGTTTTGACACAAAAATGATGCCCAACTACCTTCATATTATAACAACAACAAACAAATCAGAGGCTAAATAAACTTCTTATTGGGACAATTTCATTTCTTTAAATTTTAAAAATCCCATTTTAGCTTAATTTCTTGTTTGCATGCTTTGCAAAATGTACATAAGAAAAACCAACTTATTAAAGCCCTTGACAGCGTGACAGAGGGTTTTTAAGTGAAGGGCATAATACATAACATTATCTCCTATTAGGATTTCAAGGGGAGGGGGAGCTTCACCTAAATGATGAAAAAATAGGACAGAACTCAGTGAGACAGATGAATATGGGAAAAAGAGGGGGCTGATATATATTGATCAGGTCTCCCACACCCAGCGAAAGAGAGAAGCCACGCACTGCATTCATCTCATGCTCCACTCATGAAAGTCAAGGAGAGACTTTATACTTCACTTATGAAGGCCAGGTAGTGTCCAGAGAGCAACAGCTCCCAAAGCACCCCAGGCCTGGAGCAGTGACTCCCGGCAGAGGATCTGGGCTCTGACCTAGGTCCCTGGCTATTAAAATGCTTAGGGAGGAGCAGAGCTGGTACAAGTTAACATACCTAGAAACCGCTCTACAAAAATACTTTCCAGCAAAGATATATTGTTTTTTCTTTTTTAATTGACAGAGGTGCCAGGCAATGCTTTTTAGCCTGGTACCATGGGCAAAAAGTTCCAGGTTTAGGCCCCAACAGGGAAGCATTTCTCAACATTTCCCAACTGTGGCCTCCTTCCGACCTTCCTTCCTATGACCCCCAGTTCTACTGGGAGACCCTAGTCCTGCGCTATGCATAACACTCCCAACCCAGAGCTCCCCCTTCCCCCTCCTGCGGAGAGGGCTGCCCCTGGGGCAGTAGAGCAGGGAATGTGGTGCAGAGATGCAACTCAGGGGCCCCACACATGTGCTCTACCACTTGACCTATCTTCCTGGCCCTTCAATATTCTAATTTTTAAAATGAAGGAGGATTTACTAGCAACATCAGTCATGCATCTCTCTCCCTCTTTTTCTCACTTGTCTACACAGCACTTGCTGATAACAGTCGAGGTCCACTAGTCTAATTATTATTTCAGTTCGAGCTTAGGATTTCAAAGCCTTTCTGCTGGGCATAGGAAGAGCACTGTGGCAGCAGCGTAATTTCTTCCACCTTTTCCACCAGCCACTCTTTCAGGCACTTCTCCTGGACACATACTCAATGGTGGTAAAGGGCATGAGGCCAAGCCACTGGGCAAATTGCTGAGAAGCTATTTAATCTCTTCAGCTCTTAAATGTCCACCATTTCCTTGAGATGCATTACCAATGCCCTGGAGCATAGAAAAAAGAGAGGGATGAGCAAATAAGAGACTATGTAGTACAATTTTAGGTCTTAACATCTAGATTTTTCACCAGCTAGTTTCTTCTACTTAGGCTAAGTAGTTCTTTCAATAGCACGACACTGACTTACCTTATTAGTAGCTCTGAGCTCAAACATTTGATTCAAGAGTAGAACTGAACATGTAACAGCAACTCGTCACATTGCTTGTACCTCTATGGATGATACAGGAAGAAATGTAATTCTCAGCCTCATTTTTACAGATATAAAAATGAAACTGTTTCTCTTTACATTATGTACTCTTTTGTTCAGCAAACTTGTATTTGATAAATATAAGGTGCAGCAATATGTCAATAAGATATTTAAGAGTGCTTCTTGAATTGACCTCAAAAGGTTGCTGATAAAGTAAAGATTTAGTCTACTGCATAGTAAATATTAAAAAAAGAAAGATGGATTTCACTATTAAAGAGAAAAAATCGGATTATACTCAGAGCTGAGAGCCAAAAAGTTTTTGGTGCTCTATTCTGAATTCTCTCATCTTATAGTGTTGGGTTCGGCTGTTACTGAATACAGACTCTCCAGAAATAAAGGATACGGAGCAGCAGGAATAGGGGAATAGGAGAAGATTTCAGGGGATGGGCAACTCTCTGATGCTCGCCTGGCTGGACCCTCGTGGGATCTTAAGAAGTCCTTGGTATTGGGCCACACGTATAATCCCCGTGCCCGGTTGCCTCTGGCTGGGAGCCAAGCCCTCAGAGGGCAAGTACCCCTTGAGCCGTTACGGACTTCAGAGAACCGCAGGTTAGAGCCCAATCAGATCCCATAGCTGAAGCCGTGGGGCCTCATTCACTCATTCACACATTCAAAGCTCACATTCATACAAGCAGAGAAGAGGAGAACTGCACGGGTTACGCCAGCCTGACCTGAGTTCGATGACACTGGAGACTGCAAACAGCAAGCAGGTGGAACGCCGATCGCCCACCAAGGAGGACTCTAAGAGACGGACTTATGCAAAAGCAAGGGCTTATTTTCCAAGCATGCTGGGGCTCTCAGCATAACCTATGGCAGGCTAGAGGCTAAGAACCTCGAACTGAGTTACAGCACAGTTTTTATAGCACTCTGAGACAAAGAACTTTTACAATATAGCAAACTCAGGAGATTTGTAGTACTCTGAGATGAGGAATCTTTACAATACAGCAAACTCAGGAGATTAGGAGAGACTTGAGAATTATTGCAGGTATGCCCAAAATGTTGCACTGATGTTAGAGTGTTTACACAGGGATATCTTTGGAGTCACCGCCCTAGGTATCTGGTCGAAAAGCCTTATCTGGCCTAAATGCAAAGCCCAACCAGCATTCCATTCCATTCCATTCCATTGTATCCCTGTTAATTCTTTTGCGGTTTTTCAGGGCCTCCCTTCTCAATAGATGGATAATCAGATTCAGAGATACCAAGAAGTCCTTAGTGAGTACCAGAACTAGAACCTGGACCTTAATACATAAACATAAAGCAGGATTCTTCCACGAGAGTATTTCCTGGTCATTTCCACAGATAGGCTTGAGAAACTACTGATACATGCAACAGTTCTGAGGACCAAGGGCAACTGCCTCAATCTGAAAAAGTAAATCTCGAAAGGTCACACACTGTACAAATTCTCAGGATGACGAAATGATAGAGATGGAAGCAGGCAAAAGTCATCATTACTGGTGATGGAGTAGAGGGCAGCATAGGGAAGTCCTTGATGCTGACACACTCATTTTCTGACTTGACTTTGATGGGGACACAACCATAGATACACACTGCAGCAACAACAAGGTTTGGGTTCTGTACAAAAACCACAGCAGAGAGAAGCCTTTGGGGAACTGAGTGGAGGTACTCTGGATGAACATCAGGGGACTCCTCTTGCAACACTGGTGAATCGAATCTATGATCATCACTTGCCAATCTTTTCAAAGGGAAAGAGAATCTGCCTCTAGGGAAAAGAAAAGAACCTCGGGCTCTCCACTTCCTTCTCATTCAGCATCACGACAGTCAGAGGGACGTGACAAGTATTAAAGCCAAGAGATCCTGCCATCAGCCCTCTGCTCTAAACTGCTCTGGCCAGTATTCCAAGCAAAGGCCTGGTGCTTGTATGTAACCCTCACAGCAGCCTTTCTGCCCAACTGTCCACAGCCGTCCCGACCTTAGCCACCTCCTCTCCCAGCACGTCCACTCTTGTTCTCTCGGCCAGGCCTTCAGTGCAGGCACATTCTCAGTGCCAAACTCTGGTCATTTCTTTGCCATTATGTCATTATACCATCAGCTCATTACCTCCTACAAGACTAGGCTAGAGTAACCTGGTCACCAAGGGCTTCCCTGACTACATTACTTACATTTTCCCTCTTCCCAACCATCAAAACCTCCTCTCCCTCCACATAGATTTATTTTCTTTATAACACATTTAAAAAAATTATTATACCACCGTGAGATATACAGTTACAAAGATGTTCATATTTGGGTTTCAATCATACAGTGTTCCAGCACCCATCCCTCCACCAGTGCCCATTTCCCACCACCAATGTCCCCAAATTCCCTCCCCCTCCCTAGCCTGCCTCTGTGGCAGGTTTCTTAATTTCTTTCTCTTTCTTTCTCTCTCTCTCTTTCTTTCTCTTTTCCTTCCCTTCCACATTGTGGATTACAATACATACATTAAGAGGTTATCATGTGTATCTTTTTGCCTGTATTTAATACTCAGTTGTAGGTTGGTATCAGCACTTTCAACAATTGTTAGCACACTGTTCCATTCTCTGTCTTACCTAGTTTCTGACTCCCACACGTTTGTTATCATTTCCACCTATGACAAGACCTCCTGTTCCATGTTTCGCCTGACCTTAGATATTGGTATCATAATATGTACATGCATACATACATATACATACATACATACATACATACATACATACATATATATGTATATATATGTCATGCAAATAAATGCAGTCATTCTATATCTGTCTCTCTCTGGCTAATTTCACTCAACATGATCCTCTCCATGTCCATCCATTTATAGGCAAATTTCATAACTTCATTTTTTCTGACAGCTGCATAGTATTCCATTGTGTAGATATACCAAAGTTTCTTTATCCAGTCATCGATTCTCGGACACTTTGGTTGTTTCCAGATTCTGGCTATTGTGAATAATGCTGCTATGAACATAAAAGTAGGGATGGTGTTTCCACTGCGTATTTTAGGCTTCCCAGGGTATATTCCCAGGAGTGGTATGGTTGGGTCAAATGTGAGCTCGATTTCTAGTCTTTGGAGGAATTTTGTCCATATTGTTTTCCAAAAAGGCTGTACTAGTCGACATTCCCACCAACAATGGATGAGAGTCCCTTTTCCCCCCCTGCATACACGCCAGCATTTGTTGTTCTTGCTCTTCAAGATATGTGCCAGTCTCTGTGGTGTGAGATGATATCTCATTGTTGTTTTGATTTGCATCTCTCTGATGACTAATGATGATGAGCATTTTTGACCACTTAAAAAAAGCCCTTCTGGGGCCGGAGCGATAGCCCAGCAGGTAGGGCATATGCTTTGCATGCGGCCGGCATGGTTTGATCCCTGTCATCCCATATGGTCCCCCAAGCACGGCCAGGAGTAATTTCTGAGTGCAGCAGAGCCAGGAGAAACCCCTGAGCATTGCCGGGTATGACCCAAAAAGAGAAAAAAAAAGCCCTTCTTTTTTGAGGGGGTGAGGTTGGCACACATTTGGCAGTGCTCAGGGACCATATGCACCGCCAGGGATCAAAGTGGGGCCAGCAGTGCCTTAGCCCCTATCTCCTTGGTATCTTAACATGTTTCTCTTTATGGTCTTCAAGAATGTAAGCTTGGGCTGGAGTGGTAGTACAGCAGGGAGGGCGTTTGCCTTGCGTGCAGTCTACCCAGGCATCCCATATGGTCCCCTGAGCAACGCCAGGAGTAACCCCCTGAGCATTGCTGGGTGTAACCCAAAAAGCAAAAAAAAAAAGTAAGCTTCACTGCCAATAGGTTTTCTACAGTGATAATTGTTTTATCCCCAGAACCAAGATAGCTGATACATCATTATGAATATCCAGTATATCAAGGTGCACAATAGTTTATCTCTTGAACTGACCCAAAATAAATAAGATAAACCCAACTATGTAAAAAAAAAAAATATGCAATTATCAGATGCTCTGAGGAAAAGGTGCAACTTGAGGATTTGAATCACTGAAATTGAGTTTCATGCAGATTTGTTCTCATGGGGACCCTGGTTTCAATTCTGGCTTTAATCAGAGGAAAAGAGACACATTTACCTTTTTAGGTACGATTTTCCTGTTCTGCCATATCAAGAGGAATAGTCAAAAGAACTTCTGGGGTCCCAGACAAAGTTCAAGTTCTAAGTGATCCCATAAGACACAAACATCAGCATCTGTGACCTAATTCACGTGAAACAGAGAAACGTGTATCCAGCGCTCTGCCCTGTAGAAGTCTGTTAGTACAGGGCTCAGATGCCCAGCCAATTGAACCTTGGCTTAGCAGGGCCCTACACAAAAGCTTCCCAAAGAAGTGAGGTGCTGAAGGACGAGCAAGAGATGGCTAGGGAAAGATACATATCCACAGCAGAGTGCATCACACTTAATGAACAGGGCATCTGTGGGCCAAGGGGACAGTGCAGTCATTGAGGTGCTTGCCTGGCAGGCAGCACACCCAGGCTTCAGATTAGCACTACAGATGGCTCCATGAGAACTGAGAGGTGTGATTCCTGAGCACTGACAAGTGTGGCTAGAAAACAAACAAGAACAGGGAGCTTGCGGTCTTCAACTTTTAAAGCGAAATTATGGGGACAGAGCAATAGTACAGCAGGCAGGACATTTGCCTTGCATGAGGCCGACTTGGGTTTGATTCCTGGCTTCCCATATGGTCACCCCGAGCAGCACCAGGAGTAATTCCTGAGTTCCTAGCCAGAAACAATCCCTGTTCATCGCTGAGATTATTTTTAAAAAATACCAAACAAACAAACAAACAAACAAATAAATAAATAGAAAGAAATGATGGAGGAATGACCAAGAACACAAATTAATATACAGAAATAGTCAAGGGCCAGATCCTAAGTATGTTGATTCTAAGGAGTAGATTAACAGAGACCTTTAAGCACTGAAAGTAATAGATTTTGTTGTAGTTCTTTGGTTTCTTGGCCATACCCAGCATTGCTCCAGGCTTACTCCACTCCCAATGGGGCTCTGGAAACCTTATGGGGTGCCAAGGATCAAACCAGTGTGAGTTGCATGCAAGACAAGGGCTGTACCCACTGCAAGTGACACTCGTGGTTTGCATTTTGGAAAGCAAACTGGGATAGCAGTGTGGAAAACAGATCAGAAGTGAGAAAAACAAATCACAGAGAGATACAAGAAGACTGACAGCATAAACCAGGCAGTAACTGGCTGACCAGGCAAAGGTGGGAATGAGTCTGGCATCCAGCAACCAGCATGTTCATCAGGTTATGCAGAGAGGGAGCACCGGAAAGGACACTTGTGGAAGAGGCTGAAAGATGCGACCATCACTCAGTCAAATGGGGTCATTCAAGCAAAGGATTAACTTTTGTAAAGTAGATAATAGTGTAGGAGAGCTAGTACAGGGGTTTAGGTGTCTGCCTTGTACATGGTAGGCCCCAGTTTGATCTCTGGCACTACAGAGGGTCCCACAAACACTGCCAGGAGCACTGAGCCCAGTGTAGGAGAAGCCCCTGAGTTTTGCCAAAGCCAAGAAGTGGAGAACATTAAGTTCAGGGTAAGCCTTGCTGAGGTTCAGGACCTAAGTAGTGGTGTCCAGAAAGTATTTGCTGGAGGGCATCTGCAAGAAACAATTTGGCAAGAGATACAGATTTGGGAATTGGTAGAAGCTATATGGAAATTAAAACAAGGGATAAGAAGGCCACCCAGAGAGAAGACATTTAGAGGGAGGAGAGGTAAGAAGGAAAACCTAGGAAGCAGAGATATTTAAGAAACACCCAAAGTTGACTGGCAAGAGCTCAGATTTCTAGTAGGTCAAGTATGAAGTGCTGAAATAATGAAGAATAAACAATGGCAAAAGACCCGTAAGTTTTAAATACTGCATTGACATGGAGGAAGAGTAAAGATAGGTGTGTTCTGGAGGGAGCTAGGGTCTGCTAGGCCAACTAAGCAGCAAAGCCAGAAGGGGTCAGACAGATGGTAATGGAATGAAGGCCAAGTGAGACAGAATTAAAATTTCTTTTCACTCATTTAATTAACTTGGCTAAGAAGAGAAGGCAAGGAGGAAAGTAGATATAATAAGAAATGATGAATAGTTTAAACATTAGTTAAAAGGGGCAATAAATAATGGCTCAAGTCATCCCCCAAACAAAAAGAAACACAGTTCAGAGGATGTAGTTAGAATATTGAAGTTTGGAAAATGCAAACATTTTCAAGGAACCAAGTCTGCGGTGGTGAGCAAAAGTTGAAGGTACTTTCTTGAAAAGCCTGTATTTCCTCCATAAACCAGAAGACAAGGAGCAAAAGAGAAAGAGGAGAGACAAGGATTTGCTTGGAGAAGACTGTGAAAGTTTAAAATAATTGTGTGTGATGGCAAACTAATAGGATGACAGCAACATTTTTGGAAAATTAATCTAGCAGCATTATGCAGGAAAAAACATAGAGGAACAATCGCAGATAGCAAAAGCCTACCTCCAAAGTCATCAGAACTGGAAATTTTATCTGTTAGTTTACTGGGCTTACATGGGAGGAGGGGGCAGGGAGGGGCCTTTGGACCACTGGTACACTGTGGTGATGGATGTGGTGTTGGAATGATGTCTACTGGAAAAGTATAATTAACAGTGCTGCAAATCCTGGTACTTGAATAAAAATGGTTTTTAAAAAAGAAATTCTATCTATCTGAAAGTTATTGCATTAATTTCGGTTTGTGGAGTTCAGTGTTAGGGCAATCCTAAGAAAGAACTAGGAAGGAAATTCTTTAACAAAGAAACACTTAAGTAAACTGCTTTCTCCCTAGGATCCCAATGGTCACCAAGGTAGAATCAAATACTAAATTATTTCAGTTCCTGGTGGGAACTAGAGCTATGGATGGCTAATCCCTGACTTTCAAGGTTCCCCAATCCAAATATTAGTACTGCTCCTCTTGAATGATGGCACATAACCCAACTTACTGCACCATTAAACTTGAATGATCATCCTATTTAAAGCACATCTACAATTGTACTCTATATAAGCAGTGATCAGTTTTGAAAGCTCTCCAATTAACCCAGACCAATCATTCAAAATAACCCTCATCTAGATTTTTTGTTCACTATGTCAGACTGCTCTGAAAGGTAATAGAATTAGTTGAGAAGATAAGAGTAATTTGGTAAGTACTACAGAAGTTGGGTTTATCTCATTGCCTGGGGGGTGTTTTCTAATAAGCTAAGCAGGTGAGCACTCTGAGTTTAAAAGCCAAGTTTTAAAACTTTGTATTAGTGTTAAATGTGTTAGCTTTGAGATGCAAGAGTAGGTCATATGAATGGAAAGGAAGAGCAGGTATGTGGGCAGGTAGGACAGTGGATAAGCAAAGAGTAGAAAGTGGTAGTCATCAGCATGGAGGCTGGGTGCAGCTCTGAATTAAAATACTGAAGGGAACTCATTTACAAAGGGGGAGAAAAACACAGCAGGATCAACACTGACCCTAGAGAACACGGAGCCAAAGAACTTAATTAAATTCTTTTTCCCCCTCAATAGTATCAAAAGCAAGGCAAAGCACATCAGTTAGAAAGAATACATCCGGTTCCTGCTTCTCATTTCCACTCTGAAGTTCACTTAATCAGCAAAGCTTTTGATATTTCTATGAACTCTTTTATCTGAAGAAAAATTCTGGGCTACTGTGACCATACTGCTCTGTGGCCCACTTACCTAACTTACTAGATGGTCCTAAAACAACAAAAGGGGAGAAACCACCTTAAAGTAGACTAAATTAAAAAAAAAAAAAAAGGTCATGGCCAAGAACTGATAACTAGAGAGAAAGAAACCGCATATGTGCGGATGTCCTCAGAGGGACACACTAATGTAATCACCAGTAGTGTTTCTCTCTCAATGGAATTCCTTCCTGACTGCTGATCTGGGTGCAAGCTAATTTCCCCCATGGTGAATACTGCTGTTGAGATGCAGAACTCCCACCATCTGTTACCAGGAATTAGCATAATGACAGATTATCTAATCCCTTACATTTAACAGATACAAATGGTGCTCTTAGAGCACCAGTTCAGTGCGCTCTCATTCATGGGGTCTATTCCCACCTGATAAAACGGGTCCTCCCACCCCACTGGTGATGAATCTGTCTGGAATTCACTCCCATCTTGTCTAAAGAGCAGGTGCCTGGCTATGAGAATCTTTCTTTTCCTCACTTGATTCAGGAGAGGCCAAACAGCTGTTAATCCAGATGCATCTAAAGGGACATCCTTGAAGACAAGGAAAAACATTTTCTAAGAGACCCAAAACCCTATTCCAGAGGGCAGCATCAATCTTAAAGTTCATCAGGCTGAAAATGCCAGGAGGAGGAGGCACAAACCAAGTGCTACACTAATGGCAATGACTGAAGGGAGAATGGAAGAAAAAAAACAGGACTCAAATGGCAGCAAAAATAACAAAATCCCAACAGCCAAAGTCTACAGTTTTACAAATTCCAGACAGCAAGTCCCAGGTAGCACTAAACAAAAAAAATACAAGGGCATCGCACAGGTTCCAATAGCCCAAAGAGCACAATCAATAGCCAGGGGCAGGGCGGCTGCTGGGGCACCGGGGAGGTAGATTCTTCCATCACCAGCGACCACTACAGACAGTTCAATCAGAGGAAGGTAAAAGCCATCAGGCTGTGCTGAAAACAATTTCTAAAATCAGCCATTTCCTCATAAACTGTGCTTCTGGTAGGGAGGGATCAAAAGACAAGACTCCAAAAAATATATACTTGCATGAAAGTGACGGCAGCCTTCTTAAAAGAAGACTTAAAAATGTGGGGACTGGGTGTAGAGATAGTATCTCCTGGGGTAAAAAGTGAGATTCGTAAGTTATTAGTCCAGAAGTACTGTCAGTTTAAATCACTACTACATTTCAGAAATTTCCCTCATGCTAAACTCTGTTCACGTACACAACATCAGCATCTAGGACATTTCTAAAGTCACTTTTGGAGAGATGTTTTTCTCTCATGTTTGTTTCCATCTTTTTATTTACTTACTTACTTGTTTATTTATTTATTTGTCCATTTATTTATCTATGCATTCATTCATTCATTCATTCATTTGCCACACCCAGCAATGCTCAGGGGATTACTCCTGGCTCTGCACTGAGGAATTACTCCTGGTGGTCCTTGGGGAACCATATGGGATGCTGGGGAGCCTCAGTCAGTTGGCTGCATGCAAGATAAATGCCCTTCCTACTGTGCTATTGCTCCAGCCCCATCATCTTGAATTTTTTTTTGACACATATCTTTAGGAATCCATGTCTGATGCTTCTGGAAAGTGAAGCAGAGATCAATGATAGCCAAGGAAAATTATCCTGGGCCCAAAACCTACAGATAAAAAACACTCTACCATTATACCCAAAGTCTAACCTTTACTTTTTTAATTTGTCGGTAAGACTGTCGATTTTATGGTTCATTCTAGAGCCCACTAGTAGTCTGGGCCCTGCCCTTCCTAAAATCCTGCTTCCCTATTCTCTTTTTCTCTAAAATGTCTGGTGACCACAGAGACGGTTGCTCTGCGACACGAAAGCCATCATCTCCCAACCTGGCGGTCTGTTACCCATAAAGCTTCTTTATCTCATGTAGCAGTGTAATGGCACCTTTGCCAGTTACACTGCTTTCAGAAACTGTTTCCTGAAGTCACAAGGATTCACCCTCAGAATATTCTCACTGCTGTCCTCATTTATTTAAAATAGTTATGCAGAGCTCCACTGCAAAAGTCCCTAGAAGAGAGGTTACAAACTCACGACTTCCCTGGTAATCCAAGTTTTATTGGAACACAGCAACACCCATTTATTTGCATATCAAATATGGCTGCTTTCACACTGAAAGCAAAGGTGGTATAGTTGCACCACAGATCACACGAGTCTCATGCTGAGAATATTTATTCCCTGGTCCTTCACAGGCAAGATTTGCTTCCCCTGCCTTCTAGCACTATCCAGAAAGGTCACTTCCTGGGACGCCCTTTATTTGCAGTGGAGGGTAGAGGAACAACACTCACGGGAAAGAAATGCTACCTCTGCGTATGTGGGAAAAAAAAGTCTCCTTTTAATGGTTCTGTCTTGTGACCTTCATATAGCCTTGACTGAGGTTGTATCAGGCTAATTGATGTGTTCAAAATAAAACTAGGAAGCACTGTGTAACTGGAGAGTCTCTCTGAAAACTCAAAGTATAAGGTGACTTCTCTCCTGAGCAATAAATTTTTTGAGGGGGACAAAAGAACCTGGCACAAATTCAGGGTATTAACATTCAGGCCACAAGACTCTATAGTAAATAAGCTACTTCTTCTCTGCAAAGAACATCCCTGATACTGTAAGAGGAAAGAAAAGCAACCACGGTTTTCTTCTCTACTTTCAAACACAGAGCAGGGAGAGCAGTGGACAGGCCTTACTGGATGGATGGATGGATGGATGGTGGATGGATGGTGGTGGTGGTGGATGGATGGATGGATGGATGGATGGATGGATGGATGGATGGATGGATGCCTCTTGGGAGGGAAGTTGTGAGGAAGAGTCAAAGGACTGAATTTGACTATGTCTGGGGTGTGGAAGCACTGTATGTCAGAGCTCACGCTAGGGGTTGGTTTTTAGTTATTTTCTTTTTTAGGTTTTGGCGCTACACTAGCAGTACTTAGAACTTTCTCCTGTCTCTGTGCTCAGAGCTCACTCCCAGAGAGGTCCAGGGAACCATATGTGGTGCTGGGGATCAAAGCCAGTGGGTCATGTGGCCTAGTTATACACATTCCGCCTGACCTAAGACACCTTATTTGTAAGATGAACAAGTGGAACTGACTGAAGCATGTCTTCCCACTATTACATTCCCACTATTCTTTCTTATAAGGAAAAAAAAAGTTCAAGAGGCAGGTATGCACAAACACACACACACACACACACACACACACAAGATGCAGGTATGCCCCAATTCCTCCCCCCCCCCCCATCTCCAAGATGCAGCCTGGGGGCCATATTCTCTGAGAGAGCATCATTTAGGAGACAGCAAGAAAGACACACTGTAAAGATGTGTGTTGACTTTTCTGGCCTGCAGGCCTGCCCAGTACCCTCCATCAAGCCATGGATGCAGATTTTCCAAATGCAGCTGTCCTGGGAAGAGGTGACCCCGAGCTGATAAAGACACCATGTCCCGCCTTCAGCAACTGGGCATGCCCTGTGGGAGAACCCAGCCAGCCGCAGCGCACTCCATCATACATGCCACAGCAGAGGCAAAGATTCATGGCACCGGCAACAGGCCAGTGTTATCCAATATGCATGAAATCAAAGTTTGTCATTTCCAATGGTCAAAGGGCAGGGAGTGTTAAATCCCAGAATACCAAAATTAATGAAGGAGTCATTAAAACCCCAGCATTAAATCACTTCTGTAGCCAATGCTAAGAGTGATGTCTGTAATGCATTACAGGGCTGATTAGAAAGAAACCAGTTCCAATCTAGAAACGAATCACCTGATTTTAATAATAAGAAAAAAAAATCCTGGTTGGAAGGCTACCAGAGCAATTTTGTTCTTACAGGGAAGACTGTGGGTGTTACATATAAGGTGTGTCATGAATGGAAAAAAATTATCATCTGAAATGAAATGCTACAAAGTTTAGGGGTCAATAACTTCTTTAAAACTTAAGAGGGGGAACTCTAGACAGAGCTTACCTCTTCTTTATATGGGGTGTTGGGTTATGCGAAACTCAAGTGCCAAGGAAACAAGTTTAATCTTGAACTATTTTTGGAAAAAAAAAAGTTTGATTACAGTCCCACCAACCCTGCATTTAGCAGATTCTAGGAAAAAAATGAATTCATTGTTCTGCTCAGACATTTTGGAGCTGCCATACATAAAGGGGCAATCCAGAAAATGACCCATCAATTATTTTTTTTATTTTTTTTTGCTTTTGGGCCACACCCGGCAATGCTCAGGGGCTTCTTCTGGCTCTGCACTCAGGAATTACTCCTGGCGGTGCTTGGGGGACCATATGGGATGCTGGGGATCGAACCTGGGCAGGCATGGGCCGGCCGCGTGCAAAGGCAAACGCTGGGCTATCGCTCCAGCCCCAACCCATCAATTATTAACAAGGAAGATAAATTGAGGAGAGGAACAGAAGGGGTTGGGGAGGGGTACATGTGTGGGGTGATACGTGCTGACTGCCCCCGAACAAACAATCTTCTAATGGGGAGTGAGTCTTATTGCTGAATACCACCAAGGTGAAAAACAAAAGCCCTTGACAACTGCACTAAAGATAAAGCATGGCGGGAAACATAGAACTGGCACCAATGGGCCTGGCTGCGACCTAATTATATACCCAATTTCCCTGAGTTTCTGGATGGAAAAAACACAGCTTCCAAAGACTACTAATTACTTTTTAAGGTTCTAGCCTGGAACGGTACACTGGCTAGAAAAAAATGAATGCCACTGGGAAGCTGCTGGAGCGGAGAATCCCTTCACAGGCAGTGGTTCTCAGCCACACCCTCTCAACACGAATACGCCCTCGCTCTCCCCATGGCCAACCCACTGCTGAGAACGAGTGACGTCTTCCCTGAACCACCCTAGAAGGGTTCTTTGTGACCGGATAATACAATTCCTGAATTCCTGGTTTATTTCCTATCATGGGCTATTTTCACACTATTTAACAGCATGGCACTGGCTAATTTGTGACCCATGTCACAAAAAATTTCTAGCTGGGGCAGGCATGGCCATTAAAGGGGCTTGTATCTAGAAGGATACTAGATCGAACAGCAAATCTATTTGAGAGTTTCAGTCTGGATTATAGGCTGCCAAATAACTATGCTTCAGTCATCATCAACATACATATATTAATTTCAGATGTATCATTCTACCCCTATAAGAGAAACAGTAATGTCCCAGAGCACCTTAGATACTTAACTATTGGCTTATGTTGTTAGTAAGCCCCACAAATGGCATTTATTGAGTCTAGAAACATACATGAGTTTCTTATGTCTTCTACCATGTTTGAAGGCATTTTCCACTGCAGACCTGCCTGTCAGCAACACCCCAACTACCAACCAAATATCAGCCCAGTTTTTGCCTGAGTTCTTACTGAAAAGGAAGCTTTGAAATAGCTGCCAACCAGACAAAAATCTGTGAGTCTGAGGACTGGTTGTATAGATAGGTGAAAAGAATCTGAGCACTTGAAGCTCAAAGCTCTTTACAAAGGCCCACACTGCTCCCTCAGGTAAGCTGAGGTCAAGACAGTGGATAAGGGCAATAAGGCTTTGGGCCCAACAGGTAGAAATCACTGAGACCTATTTGAGAAATCATGTTTAGCAGAACTGTTTAATGTGACTTTCTCATTTAAAAATTTTTTCCCCCTCTAAAAGCCAAATAAGGGCATTGGGAAAAGGACAACTGACTGGCTAAGGTCACTTACTCGCCGAGGCCATGCTATAAGCTGGAGGCAAAACTGGAAATAACAATCATCCCCCTCAACCTCTGTGCTGCTCTGTGTTCTGTGCTTTTCCAATACAAAGCTTGTGCAGGAAAAATTAATGGATTTTCAAAATGGCTACACTTAGGGACTGCAACTTATTGAAAGAATATATTTTGTACAGATTCTTCCCCCTCTCAGTCCTATTAGCTTTTTCTATACTCAGATGTCTGGATCTATAACATCTGCGGTAGGGGAGAATGCTGGTTTGGGAATCTTCATTTCCTTTATATTCCTTTCACGGTGCTGCTTCTTACATTGGCTACACTATGATGCAAAACACCAATGTACAGTCTCATGCCAAGCCAATAAAACAAGAGACTCTTAAGGTTGAAGATCAGTATACCGAAAATACCAAATATCAGTACTTAGATTTTAAATATAGAGTATTATTATACTTTATAAGTGCCCGAGGCAGTTCTATCAGTCTTTTTTTTTTTTTTGAGGGGAGGGAAAACCTGCCCAGAAAGAAGAGTTTAACTAATATATCCTCCTTTTCAGGAATTCAAGAGGCCAAGAATGATGTAACACAACTTAATGCCCCTGGAGTCATAAATGTGTCAAAGAAACTGGCATTCCCCAAAGAACAGGAACCTAGGAATTATGGGTAAGGAATGGACCAACTCTGGAATTGTTTCAGAAACAGTAAATTCATTCCTATTGGTTCTATTTAGGTCGCAGGAAGCCAGTAATGGCTTGTGGGAACAACTAAAGCATAGTTTCCTCATTCTGGTCTCTCTAGAATAGAATTGCCAGTTTTGAGGTTGCATGTTCTGGGCACTTATAATGACAAGAACCCCTCCAAAATACAGACATCGTTTGAGGAGGGGGAGGTCTCCGCCTCTCAGAGGAATGAGGGACAAATAAGCAAACTCGTGGCCATTATGACAAAACCAGGCCTACGTACCCAGTTTATTATTAGCCTGACATTAAACACCACTTAAAAACAAAACAAAACCAACCGCCCACACAAACACACACCCCAAGACAGAAAATTACATAATGGCATCTGGAATGATCTGCTCTGACAGAGAAAGGAGAGCCAGCCAAATCAGTGAGGTCTAGTAAAAACCAAAATGGGGATGGAGCAGCCTCTGAGCGACATTTCCAATGCCCCTCTAGTTTTGGCAAATGTCAACAAGCATAAACAACGTGCTGTTTAGAGAAGGAAGTTCAACCATACAATGCAATGTCCATTCTGCTCTGAGAAATACAAAGCCACTAATATCTGAAACGTCAAATTTTCCTTTTAAAACCAAATCCAAGCACTCTAGTAAAGTAAGAAGAATGCTGCTTTGGCAGACTGGTACTTAAGGTAGAAGCGCAAAAAGAGGTCCTCTCAAATAGGTCAGAAAGCAAAAAAGGGCCCAGCACGAAGTCCACTACTCGCTCATTACGGTTTATGGCCTAAACCCAGCGAGCAGGCACCACAGGACCCGGAGACTGGTGTTTTGTTCCCAGAATCCATTAACAACTGGACCAAGCCCACTGGCAGGTCTAGAACTTGACCGCTGCTTTTCACTTCCTCTGCATAAGCGGTGTTGAGACTGCAGGTGAAAAGCTCGAGAAATGCATCTTTAACTCATAAAACTAAGGGTAAACATAAATGATTTCCAGTGATCCCCACTTGCCCCTGAGGATCAGAAAGCCTATTTTTTTTTAATGAATCTTCTCAAGTGACAGCAACAAAAGAGACCAATAAAAAGACTTGGGGTGGCTGGGCGGGGTTGTTCTCTCTCCCTTTGGGGGTGTTATTTTGGGTTGCGGCTATGAAACATAGTAAGCTAGTAGCACACTGCCACTGTGGCCTGTTCTCCTCTCATCAGACTGGTCTTTTCATAGCCATAGGCTGTGTCAAGTGACCAGGAAGGAACACAGCTTCCGAGGGAGGTTTCTGAGAAAGTGGTGACAGGGATGGATGCTTTGCATTAGTTGCTTTCTAGCTTAAAGAAAAAGAGAAGGTGATTTTGCAGTCAATGTCAATATGATTCTTTTTGGGGAGGAGGAGGCCTGGGAAGAGCTGCAATGCAATTCCCTTGCTGGTGACCTGATGTGTGATGATTTATAAATCACAATTTTAACACAATAGAAGCTCTCTGTGAGGCAATAGTCTGCTCAATCACAGTGGATATGGAGCAGATATATCAGAAAGCCAAAAGGTTCCCTGTAAATCCGCACTGGAAATCTGACGAGGCAGGCCCGAGTTTCCTTGACCCTTCTGAAGCTCATGCTATTAAACATCTCCAAGATTTACCATACATGCTGCTCCCCAAGGCCCAAATATTAGCGAAATCCCTCACATTTCTCTTAAACACGTTTTCATTTCCTTTGATGGTGCCAATAATTGCAAAAGCATCAAGGGAGAGAGGCTTGTTTTAAGTCTTGCAGACTCAGACCTGCAGTTCAAGGGAAGAAGAAGGGTCAGTGACCGGGCTGATAGTACAGCAGGTCAGGCACTTGCCTTGCATGAGGCCAAATGGGGTTCAACCTCCAGCATCGCCAGGAGTGATCCCTGAGTGAAGAGGCAGGAGAAGCTCAAGAAAACAAAGAGTGAGGGGCAGAATGGCATCTCCTAAAGATGAACTCAGCAGCCCCCAACCTCTTTACCCACTCACATGTATAGGCGGGACAGGGAGATGGTTTCAGAGCAAGCAAACCTAGTCGGCTTGTTTGCTAGCTCACCTCTTGGTTTCAGAGAACTTATTCTGTAAATTTAATTTATAAAGGGATTCATTCTGTCCATGAGGGACTTCGGAAGCATAAAACATTACTCACGGCTACCGATGAATTTCACCCATATGCAAATATTTATCCACATTACTGTCTTAGGTGAATATGGTAACTGTTGAGTATTTATAAGAAAAATGGATGTGATTACACCATCATGACAACTGAAAAAGTGGCAAAACAAATCTAAAACTGACTGCTTGCCTTGTAAGAATAAACAGACTACTGCAACAAAACCTAGTGATAATTCAAAAGGGTATCTTGTTTTTGTTTCACAATTAACCTTTGGGCAACCACTACAATCTGAGAAACTTCCTAGATCTCACTCAATTTAAACTAATCCTTAGGATACTCATTAAGGAAGCAATTCTATCTCTGGAGGACCTTGGCTAACAGGACTGTATAGAGTAAGAACAGGTTGAAATAGTAAATGTTCTAAGAAAAATCCTTATAGACCAAAGACAATGGGTGAAAAGAAAAGGCCAGAAATAGGGGAAAGAGGAGTGAAAAGGTCAGAAGCTCCCAATACACATCTGGAGTTAGGTATATGGGGGACTAGTTTTGGGCAGAGATTTAGGGCTCATTTAAGTAATTGATTTTGAGACCTTGGCCACTATAGAAGTATATTTAATGTGTTAGCATACCTAACCTCACAGCAGTCCACTGAGGAGTAGTATCAGTATCTCTAACTTGCAGAAGAAAGCCAAAAAAAAAAAAAAAAAAAAAAGTCCGAGACCACATAGCTATCTACGGTTATTGGTGAGACATTTATAACTCAGGCCTGCTTACCTGAAAAGCCTATTAAAAAATACACACACACACACACACACACACACACACACACACACACACACACACACACACACACACCCACCCTCAAAATCCAATAACTGACTTTAAATTTCATCACTGCTATGCCAAGTGGTCAAAAATTTCTTTTCCTAAATTAAATTCTTAGACAATAATTTGAACTCAAGAGAAATGTTCTCTGAGTAACAGCTACTATAGTAACATGATTAAATAGTAGCTGATTTCCTCATATTTTTTAAATGTTTGAAAATGTTACGAACTTTTGAGTTCTTAAAAAAAAAACTCAGTATGAACTGGAGTCAATCCCGGTTAAGAGGTATCATCACTGGGAGAAAAATCTATAAAAACTCTATTCCTATTTTCCTGACCACTTTGTACTGTGCCAGCCACATAAAATTGTAGAGAAAGAGGCTGAAAAATGGCATGTAAAAGGCAGTGAGCTTTTGCTTATTGGTACCCATGTCAAATGTCCCTTCTCCTTATCACATCAATTGCACTATCCAAAGGAATAAAGAAAGAACGCTTGAGGGAGGTCAGAATGGCAGACTGAGAACTTACGTCCCCACAAAATCCTTTACAAGGCTCCACTGAAATGACAGGAAAGACAGATATGGACAAAAATAATGTCTTAATGGTGCTGGAAAACAAGAAACTGTGTGAGAAGTCTCAGAAAGTTTGCACAAATCCTAAAAGTCAGAAAACAGATGGGATCAGATTGACAGTGAATTCAGACGCCTGGAGGGTCTTTATCGACAAATACAAAGCATCACGGTGAGTTGGCTTTGGGGACATCATCAAACCAATTAATCAAGAACTGCTTTCAGGAGAGCTGGGCTGGGCAGTCAGCCTTCCCCATCCCCACGATGCTCACAGTGGGTAAAGGAGGATTTTCATCTCTGGCAAAAACCCCAACACTCTACCAGCAAAATATTTCTTCTAGCACAGACTGAGTATGATGCTGAACAGTTCACAGTCTACAAAACCAAACAAACAAACAAACAAACAAAAAAACTCTCAGCAAACAGGGATTCCACAAACTACAGAAAAAATAGGAGTTACAGGTAAACTCAAACTCTAGGAAACTCTCAGGGTCAAGAACTAGCAAAAATTACACTAATAAAATATAGTGGCAGAGCTCAAGCTCTGCTAACAAGCTAGGCTTAAGCTCTGGGAAGTTTATACTCTCCTCTTGCTAGATAACATTGGTTCTATCATTTTAATCAAAGCATAAAATCTGACCCGGTGGGAGGAATGGAGCTCACCTGTTCAGCAGAGCAGGTAGAAGCTCTGGACACAATCCCTGGCACTGCTGGGTCTGGGGTTGGCGGGCAGGAGGGTGTCTAACACAGAGCTCTTCATTGACTCCATTATCTTAACACTGCAGCTTTCCTCACAGCTTTCCTCACTGCTTTTCCAACTGCACTTACAGATGGACTGAACACAGCCAGAAGCACAAAGACTCCTGAAGTCACAAAGTGGCCTGGGCTGTCACCAACAGAAGACACTGACATCAATTTCTCTTATAGTTTTGGATTTTCTTTTTTTTAGAATCTTTATAGTCAAAGGTCACTTTAAATATTAAAAACTTTAGCCTTTGCTGGGAATATTGATCACAAACAGAAGACTCCAACTTTGTAACAGATAATTCACTTTAAAAATGCATTTTGGAAGACTGAGGATATAAAATTCAGTAGAGGAGTGAATGTGTGCCTCGTATGTTTAAGGCCCCCAAAAGAAATGACTATCACAGCAGAAGAGAGGGAAGGAGATTTATCTGGGAAGAAGCTGAGCTATGGGTTATGACCTAGAAAGAAAAGGGAGAGGCGGGGCCTATAGGATAGTTCTGCAGCAAGCCCCAGGTCAAGAACTGAAACCTTGGTGCCAGCACCTGTAGACCGCCATGATCTGACAGCTCTTGCTGTCGGGTAATCCCAGCACGAAAGGAGCTTTAAATGCCTCAGTGCACTCGCCCCCTTCTTTTGGTAGGATTCCGCTCTGGTAGGATCCTCTTTGGTGGGAGACTTGGGCTCTCTTGCATATGGTCTAAATTCTGACCAGAGCTAGAGTTCTTTCATTATATTGAATTGTGGTGGTAGAGCTTTGTACTATTAAAAGCCTTTTTGGAACTTCAAAAAAAAAAAAAAACAAAAAAAAAAAAAACCCTCAGTGGTTTAAAGCTAAGCATCAGGTCTTGAGCCAGAACCTTTCTGGGCTCACTGCATGCACCCAGGAACCCTAACAACTCCACTGTGAGACCAAGACAGACAGACAGGCAGACACACATCCCTTCCTCTGTTCTCAAAATCTTCCCAGTCAAATTCACTGGTTTACTTCCACCAGAGGAAAAGCCCCTTCGCTTTGACCGTTTTAGTGCTGGGTCCTTCCTGGTCCAGACACACATGCACCACTAAGCAAGATGCCTCTAAGACATATTCCCACTTGGGCCCATTCAATATAGGGATGTCATGGGGAATTCAGACAAACACAAAAGAAATACCATGCTCAAAATACAGATCACGGTTCACAAAGCACATGAGGGCCTATGAAAGAATACCTATAAAGCAACATAAATATGAGTACTAAAACAAGCAGAAAAAAAAGAATAAAAAAGAGGGCGGTCCAGAGTTAAAGATACAGAGGGCTAAAGCACAGACCGGCACCGCATATGGTCTCCGCGAGCCTTGAGCACTGCCAAGTATGACCCCACCCCTCCTCTCAATTAAAATAAAACTGTGGATTAAGATTAAGAGACTACTCTTTCTAATTTAATAGGGGCACAAAGAGTAGCTACGGTAGAGCTACTGATATATACCGCTGAAGGCCTAGCACAGTGCAAAGCGTCCTATCAGCCCGTCTGCAAATACTTGATAAATGAGTAAATAAATGAATGAGTTAGATAAATAAATAAAAGCAGGGATGAATGAAAATGAGTCAATCTGCATGGTTGACTGGTTAAGCAAACTGGAAAAAAAAGTTGAAGACACTGCCTTGAATAGTGAACACAAATGCAAAGGAGAGTTTCAAACACTGAAAAAAAAGTTAGAGAAATGAGGCCCAAGATACAATATTAGTAAAATTTCCAGAGCAGAAGACAGTTCCAAGAGATGATCAAAGGGCCAAGGACAGCCACCAGAGTTGTTTTGTGTCTCATGTTGAGGTAAACACATGAGTGTTCGAACTGAGGAAGGGCAGGGAAGGAGACAAGCTTAAAATGTCAAAAGCCAGAGATAAACAAAACTACAAAAGTGGCCAATCCATGGGGCCGGAGCGATAGCCCAGCGGGTAGGGCGTTGCCTTGCACGCGGCCGGCCCATGCCGGCCCGGGTTTGATCCCCGGCATCCCATATGGTCCCCCGAGCACCGCCAGGAGTGATTCCTGAGTGCAGAGCCAGGAGAAACCCCTGAGCATTGCCGGGTGTGACCCAAAAAGCAAAAAACAAACAAACAAAAAAAAAAAAAAAAAAAAACCCCAAAAACCCAAAAGTGGCCAATCCAGAAAGAAAAAAAGTTATATTTAATGAAATGGAAATGAAAAGAAATAAAAAGTGAATCTGTCATAAACACTGATGAAACAACAAAAGCAAATGCCTTCAAAAGTCTCATGTAAAAAAAAAAAATCAAGCTAGAATTTTATTATGAAACTAAAAACCAAGAATAGAGACAAAATGAAGACATTTTCAGTCTTGTGGGAATTCAGAGCTACCACACGAGAGAAAATTTAAGGTTTTTCACCAAATAGAAGGAGTTCTGACTGAAGAGACTGACCACCAGTGGCAGCTGCATGTGAAGAAATGCACAAACAGGAGGCAGACATGAAGAGCCCCAACAGCCCCCCATGTGCACTAACGTTTCTCTTGGGGACTCAATGGCACAGACTCATTTTTTTTTGCTATATGTCTAATTACACTGTTATATTGGTTCAACAAAAGCAAGTAGCAGTTATAAATACTTTGAGGGGGAAGGGTTAACTTTTTTTTAGTCTTAGAAGACCATTACAGGGATGGAAGAAATATAAGCAGGGGCTCCTCAACAGTGTTTGGGCCCAGGGGACCATTCCCAGCAATGCCAGGGAGAGGCTATGAGGGCCTGATGCTCAGTGCTCAGACAGGGAGCATGGTGCTCCATGGCCGGCAGTGGTCCGTGGACCAGGCAGGACTAGGAATCAGGCTTGGGGACTTGTGCATGCAGGGGTGAACCCCAACACTTTGAGATATTTCTCCTATCTAAAGTCATAAAACGTGGGGCCAGAGTCTGAGCAGGTTATCGGCTTGTCCTACACGTGGCCAAGACAGGTTTGATCCCTGGCATGCTGTATGGTCACTGACCACCATCAGGAGTAACCCCTGAGCACAGGCTCTTCAAGGGTAAGTACTGAGATAGACAGGATGAGCCACCCTCCCCAAATAATGAAACTTAATGGGAAAATACAAGGTTTTTATTTAAAGGAGGAGGGATACAAGGAAAAAATACAAGTATCCTGATTTCCTATTCTACTGCTCAATGGAAAAAGCAGAAGACGTTGGGAAGTGAAGGCGTTCCCCGTGAATGAAAGTGTCACAGGTTGCTAGGAGCCTGTGGGAAAGTCACACCGCCAATGACCCCAGACTACCCTGAGAGAAGGAAAAGATGGAAGGGCCTCAGTGGACAGCCACCAGAGTTGTTTAGTGTCTCTGACACCTAAGTTAATGGGCTTATCTAAAAATGAAGGTAAGAAAAAAAAAAGAAGAGGCATTAGTTTTCACTTCTATGTTAACCCATTTGGGGCTGATAAAGTTTCTAAGTCGGGCAAAAGCTCACAGAAAACAATCCTGTTAAAAAATCAAGCCCTTGGAGGCGAGGAGAGGAGGG
This sequence comes from Cryptotis parvus, assembly GCA_021461705.1. NCBI lineage: Eukaryota > Metazoa > Chordata > Mammalia > Eulipotyphla > Soricidae > Cryptotis > Cryptotis parvus. Next base: position 166,484 of record JAJIBD010038146.1, on the reverse strand, counting down.
AGGAGAGGGGAGGGAAGAGAAGAGGAAGGGAAAGGGATTGGAGGGAAGGGGGGGGAGAGAGAGAGAACAGAAGGTAAGGTACTTGCCTTGCACGCAGCTAACCCAGGTTCAATCTCTAGCACCACATATGGTTTATTGAGCAGCACGGAGTGACCCTGAACACAGGGCAAAAGTAAACCCTTAGCGCTGCTGAATGTGACCCAAAAAGGTTTCTTCAGGCAAAAATCTGTATAAACAAGGGTCAGTGGGCTTGAAGACTGAACACCCAGGACTCAGCAACCAGCACTAAGTAGTCTCAACAGTGGCTGGCGGCAGGAGGCCCTACCGTGTGCTCTGTTGGTTGCTTTGTTCACGGCATGCATAGTCAGTGCTCAGCTAACATGCTGAAAAACGACATGACCGCATCGTTCTTACTAGAGAGCTTCAAGCAGCTACCAGAGTCTTGTCTGGTTCCAACCCCACACCAAGCTACTCTGAAGAAATCAGAGTGGAGAGCTTTTCTGTTTCAAACGGGACCTCTGCCTGAGATTACTTCAAATACATCTGCCTGTGTCTCAACATTGCCAAGGATTACTCCCCTTATGATGAGTCCCTCTTATTTGGAGAAAGTCACGCTTTCTCCAAGACTCTTCATGGCATACTTTGGGAAACAAAGCAGGGCAGAACATCAGAAAAGTCGGCTCCAAAGGGTGGAGTTACAGTAGCGGGTGAAGTGCTCGCCTTACACAGAGCTAACCGTGCCGGGATCTGGTCCCCTAAGCACTGTCAGGCGTGATTCGTGAACACAGAGGTAGGAGTCAGCCTTGAGCACACCTGAAGGTTCCCCCAAAACTGGGGGCGGGGGTTGGAGAATAACATTAGGGTTGCAAATCAATCAATATTAAGTAACCACCGCCTGAATTCATTTGGTTTAGATTGGTGGGTGGGTGGAGGGGAACAAATAAAGAAACTGGAAAGAGAATGTTATCTATCTCAGGAAAGGACTTTGCTGATATGTATCACTCAAGAATTCCAAATAAAAAGCTTTCAAACTGAACTTCAGATAGAGAAGATGACGATAGAATCAGCTGAATCCAAGATTTCTTTAAAGAAATAACTTGGCAGCATGAGCAATTTGTAAGAAGCTACAAAATATTTGCATTAAGAGATCTTTCGAAATCTGAAAAAGGGTTAAACGCAGCCACTTATCAGACGTGCACCCTAGGCCTTCCGCAACAGCCAAGTTTCCTCCTGGGAGGCTTTTTGGGACCAGGCTCTTGAAATGACCACAGAGCTTGGCTTCACAGGAAATAAGACTCAGTTATTCAACTATTTCTTTCCAAAGTACTTTCAACTAAATGCCACAGATGGTTCCAATGTCCTCGGCATGATGGATAGGCATACTTATAGTCCTTAACATAGCACAAGCAGCACAATTACATAAATCAAGCAGCTGATGACTTCCAGAAAATAATCCAAGGTACTCTTCTAAGAGGTAGGGGGAAATTTTTAATTTTCTGGTCTTTTTCCTTCAAAGTAGGGGAGGGAGGAGGGGTGGTCACTAAATGTGATTAAGTGTGAGCAATAAATCTGTGGAGAAAACGTCTGGCTTCTGCCCAGCTCGTTCCTCCTGGCGCAGAGTCTCTCTACTTCCTCAGAAGCTGAAGATAGTCACTGCATTCAGTCTGACAAAGAACTCTAGGTCAGCAATCAGGGTTGCAAGAGGCCACTTTTTTCCTGTCTTTAGCTTGGAAGTCAAGATACTACGAGTTTTACAGATTTGAAACTTCCCAGAGAGAAGGCTTGGCCTGACAGGGCAGTCTTCCAGCTATGGAACTTCAACTAGACAGGGGATTCTGGTCTACTTCCCCCGACTGTGCCTGAGAAAAGCCAAAACTCTGAATTAGAAAAAGGATTATTCAAAAAGGACAAGACCTAACCTCATGCATCAGTCGCTAATAAAACAGCCAGGAGAGGAAGTATCCGAAAGTTTCAGTTTGGTTTCAAACTGAAACCAAAAGGAACAAAGAAGCAGAGAAGTCTTATTCCTCTAAGTACAATAGTCTGGCTCCAATAAAAATAGGAAGGAGAAACTCTATCTATAAAGAATCCAAAGAGACACAAAAGAAGTTCATAAAGATGGCTCTGAGTCTGCTGGGTGAAACCATTTAAACACAGTGCTGACTGGAAGTCCCAACCCCAGGGACTCTTTAACAGACCCTCTGGTTCTAGAAGGTCCCACACTCACATAGGTTTGAAGGGGAGATGCACAGAGCAATGGGCAGGGAAAACCATCCCTACTTTTATGTTATAGCGCATTATCAAATAGCAGAATGGAAGACAGAGCGACGTGTGGATAAGGCTTTGGTCTCTAAAATGGAACTATGCAGCTGTTAGGAAAGAAGTTATAAAAGATAATGGATGGACAGGAGAGATTATGTTGAGTGGAAATAGGGAGAGAGACAGATAGAAGTGCATTGCATAATATAGTATATTTTCATGGTAATATCGGGGTTTTGGTGGAGATTATCCAAGCTGTGAAGTCAGAGTTTAGGTAAGACAGAAAATGGAACAGGGGGCTAACAAAGTCGAGGGTACTAATGCCAACCTAGAACTGGCATTAAATATTGAGCAACTCCATACTAATGACAACCTTTTGAACTATGTTCTGTAATCCATAGCTGGAAGGGAGAAGGAAAGAGAGAGAAAGGGAAAGAAATAAAGAACCTGCCATGGAGCAGGGCTGGGGGAAGGGGAGGGAACCGGGGATGTTGGTGGTGGGAGATGGGCACTGGTGGAGGGATGGGTGCTGGAACACTGTATGACCAAAACCCAAATATGAACTTTAACTTTTTATTTGTATATCTCCGGTGGTATAATAAAAACGGGGTGGGGGGGGGGGGGCGAAAAAAACTAATTAATCTTTGTAATTGTAAAAATAAAAAATTAAAAAAAAAGAATCCAATAAACTTTAAGTGACACTGAATATGATTACTAATAATGTCTAAAATGTTGGGAATTCAATTCAAAGTAAAATTAACACATTAAATGAAAGTAATACGAAAATATGAAGGGGAAGCATAAAATCATCATCATATAAAAGTATTATAAGTTCTATGTAAAATTCAAAAACATAAGATTTTTATAACTTTGTTAACTTAAGAATGCATCTTAATACACATGACAACCCTTTAATGTATGTTCTGTAATCTGCAATCTGGAAGGGAAGGAAAAGAGAAAGAGATAGAGAGAAAGGAAAGAAATAAAGAACCTGCCATGGAGGCTGGTTGGGGGAGGGAAGAGGGAACCGGGACATGGTGGTGAGAGATGGGCACTAGTAGAGGGATGGGTGCTGGAACACTGTATGACCGAAACCCAAGTATGAACATCTTTGTAATTGTATATCTTACGGTGGTATAATAAAATACTTATTTAAAAAAGAAAAGAAATATTTCCTTCCGTAGGACCTGCTGCATGTGTGACAGACAATCTTCCAATGATGAGAGGATGGTGATATGATAAGTATGCATGAGTAAGACTTAATCCTAAATTACATTTGGGGAGCCCTTTATAGATGTGAACATTGTTTTTCTTTTAATGCCCTTCCTTGAAAATGTGATATGCAGGAAGACATGAGCAACCAATTAATAGATTATATGGGTTTGCCAAATTGGAGCTCAGAGTAATTGGGATGTCCAGCCCAGGCAAAGGTCACCCCAGAAAAATCTCAGTCTTCAAGAAGGCGCTGGCAATAACGAAAGAATGAGATTTTAATCACTGCAGCTAATTACATAGAAGACTAAATCACAAGAAGAGTTATTTAAGTGTCTTAAATACAATAAAAAGTAATTAACAGAAAGCGCCATCTTGACAGCTTCATGTCACAAACTAGGCCTAAAAGGATCAGCTAATTCCCAGCTTGGGAGCCAGAGAATGAGAAACAACTCAAAGTTTGATCTTTTTATTTTTTATTTAAACTGTTTTGATTAAGAGATAACAATTCTTGCCAACTCCATAGTGAAGTTAATCAAAAAAAATATTTTTTAATCTATTAAAGGAATACGGAACCTCATTTTCATTGATTCCCCAGAAGGCGAGTGACAGGAGCTTCCGATTGTCACACAAGAGCATCATGCAGAGATCCTGTGACGTGACTCCAGCCCCAACGTGACTCCAGCCCCAACGTCAAGAGGGAAAAAAACCAAAGGCTTGGACCGAACCTGCCTCACACAGACAAGTCTCACTCACCCTTGGCTCTTGAAATACACGCGCCAATCTGCAAGGGGCTGATCCTGGGAGACACGAGACTGCTCATTCCCTGCCACCCAGAGAGACGGCAGGAATATCTCCAATATTAACTACATCCATACCATGAAGGCCTCTGGCTGCTGGGAAGGCCTACACTGAGTTACAGAAGTCTACAAATGCAGACAAACATAGCTGAGCCGGGACTGCTGCTTTCTACAAATCTACAAGCTTGAACAAAGCCAGACTCTGAGAAAGGCAACACACTAGAATGTAGAGAAGCTCTTCTAAGTGACCTCTCTAAAATGACGCCCACATGGTCTGACCTGCTGCTGGTGGAGATGAGTGAGGGGGAGGCGGGCATGCAGACATGTCCCTCACTTCCGTCCCAACCATTTGTCTCTATCCCAGGCCTATTTATTCAGATTATGCTGGAAACTTTAATTATGTACTTCATTAAATGTTATATTATGGCTTGAGAAACATATACAGAGGGAACTTGTGTTTATACAAACAGATGAATATTTCTAAACGGTTTTAATAGAAGGAACATTTCTCATTTTTAATTAAAAAAAGTACCTGGAAAAGAAAAAGAGAAAAAATGAGCACAAAGGCTCTTAACAGGTGAGAAACAGCCAAACTAAATAAATAAATCTAAGGTTCCATAATCAGTATTCATTAAAGTCGTTATTCAAATAGGAAGGTATACCATGCACCAGGAATATCAAACAGCTGATCCTGTTGCCCAAAGTTGAAACTGTATGCAGTATTTTATTAATTTAAATTATTAAATCAACATGAATATTTGCAATTAAAATATATTAATTCCCTTTTCTAGTTCAAGTTTTGGGATATCTGCTATAGTCAGAGGCTTTTAATAAGCATAATTCTGAATCCAAGCTAAGTACTTAAACATTGTTTATTATTAATACCACAACTTTTAAACTCTACCATTTGGACGAATTTACAAAAGCAAAGAAATTTCAGAGAAAAGTAACAACAAAATAAAGGCAAAGGGAAGAGAAAGAGCAGCTTGAAAAAAGGGAAGAAAAAAAGCTCCTGCACCCCTTTTCTAAAGATGGTCTATTCTCTCACTGACCTCCCCGTAATCCAAGGAAACAGAAAAAGTATCATTACAGGTTTCCAATATTAACTACATCAAAATCACATCTCATAATAAGCTTTTATCTCAGGTACCGACAAGTCTAAGTATTTCCTGTTATGCTACCAACAGAGGTACTTTGCATTCAGTAACCAAATCATTCAGAAATGACTGGAACTCTTTGCTATATTCTAAATACAGAGACAACGAAAGGGAATGAAAGAGACAAAAATCCCTATATTCATGGAGCTTCCCATCAACTGACCCAGCAAATCCTTTTTATTCTCTGGAAGGCAGCTTTGCACTTGACTAGAGTCTAGTTTAATAGAGCAACTCTGGGAGAAAACCACTGCTCCTCCCCTCACCCCCCCAGGATGTAGCCAAGCTGGTCTAATCCCAGGAAACAGAAGAATAGGCAAATACTTGGTGAATCACACAATGCAAATATCTCAGGCCCAATCAGAAGTATAAGCAGTCTCTGTCTGTTGTCAATCAGGATTGATTGACGTGTAGCTGAGGACCAGACATAAGAAGTGGAGCACACTCTTTGCATGATGAGGCCCTGGTGTGTTTGATACCCAGTACCCAAAGAAGCCAAAACAATCCCCCCACCCCTCACCGCCACCAAAATGAACCAATTAACACTAAAGGCAAAGTCTTTGTTTTTTGCTTTTTGGGTCACACCCAGCAATGCTCAGGGGTTATTGCTGGTTCTGCACCCTGAAATTACTCCTGGCGGCGCTTGGGGGTGATATGGGATGCTGAGAATCGAAACCAGGTTGGATTCATGCAAGGCAAACACTGTACCTGCTGTGCTACTGCTCTGGCCCCAAGACAAAGTCTTTATAAAGAACTGCTAATCTCACCAATAAGTGGCTGGTACAAAGGGTGTTAACTGTGGTATCAGTCAAAGCCAAGCCTACCGCAGCTGAAACTCAGGTCTGATAAAATGAATCGTGATGACACCCACTTACTTACCCTGAACACTTATGAACATAGTGATAATTTGCCCCCTTAGGTTAGGGAAGTGACAGAACACATGCTTTGTACTTGAGAGGTCCTGAGTTCAATCAGGAGCACTACCTCCGCTCCACCACCCCAATCAATATAGCACTCTCAGAATATCCAATTTTCAAGCAAGCAGTGTAAACTGGCTTTTTAAGATATACCTCCGAGATAACTAAGTGAAACACCTCACTCTAATAAGACTGTGGAGGCCATCTGCAAAAACTGAAGGCAACCATTTTACAGCAGTGATGATATTTCCCCCTGAAATTAGATCACAGGAACAATTTTCAAGACCTTATTTGTGACAGCAAACATTTTCAGAGGGAAAATAGTAACTAATTACTCAGCTCTCTGGAGTAGGTTAAGCATGACCTCTCGTCAGTGGTCAGAGCTGGGGCTGAACTCTACTGCCACCTACGCAGAAAGCAGGGTCACTATGCGGCCTGCTCTCTTCCATTTCAAAAAATACCCCCATTTGGCCAAAATCTGCCTCTGACAAAACCTGCTGCGGATCCAGTGTTGGGGAAATGACAACGAAAGACGATCTGGAGTGAGGAATGTTGTGGGAACATTAACAGCATTAGCATAAATATCCGAGTGGGAACAGTGGCTAAAAATAGTAATTTTTTTAACGTGACAGCGCAAATGAGGGGGCCAGACTCCTGTTTGGGGGAAGAGCTTCTGGAAGGAGGATGAGTCCCAGGATCCTCTTCCCTTTCTGAGACACGCTGGCATGTAGAGGTGTTTCTCCTAAAGCGCTTCATTGTGCTTTCAATAAGACAATCCCTGTTTTGATGAGAAACCTATTCTTTTCTTCCCCTCTACTATGCCCCCTGAAAAGAAAGGCAAAATACCAGTTTGGTAACAAACAGCAGTTTAGATTGTTAAATAGAGAAGGAAACAATTACCATGCTGGTATATTTTACAGAGTAAAAATTGCTACCAGGGCCTGACTGGCTGTTTAATATTTATTGTGGAAGCAGGGCCCAGCAGGCTTCCTCCTGCCCCCTACCAGATGCCTCCCTTGAACGACCCTAGTTCATCCAAGCTCCCTGACATGGAAAAGTAATCAGGACAGAGCCAGCAGAGCAAAGGGGGTCCTCCTGATCACGCAGGGAGAAAACACCCAATACCTTTTACCCCTACTTTGCTACTTTTACGGTCTAGAGTTGAACATTCTAAATGAATACACAGAAAATCTATCTGACTTGGATAGTACCTAAGGTTGCATGACACTCAAACGGCATTATGAATAGTCATATGGGCACATACAGAGAGCCAAGCACACAGAGCCTGGGAAATCTTAAATAACTGCAAGCATGAAAGTTTCTGATTAGCTAATGAGTGAGTTTAAAGTACTTGGCAAACAGAAGTATAATACAGGCACATCACTTGTCACTTGTATCACTTGTCTTCCCGTTGATCATGGATTTGCTTGAGTGGGCACCAGTAACATCTCCAGACGTCCTGTCACGTGCTAATGTAGCCCAAGGGCATCTGCTTGCTCCAGGAACATAAAGAGCATCAAACCATTCCATCAGGTCATGGGAATGAGGTCTATAATTGTTACTGGTATTTGGCATATCAAATACGGCTAGAGTAGGTTGCAAGGCTCTGCCGTGCAGTTGGGATACTCTTGTAGTCACCTCTAATCTCAAGCACACATGACACAGGCACATAACAGATCTAAACTGCAGTGGTGGGAGCAACGGAAAACAAATGGACGGTGAGGACGATAGAGACTCACTGACAGCCAGAACACTCACATTCCTCCAATGGTCACAGTGGCACAGGTCCGCTCTGAAAAGGCAGGCACCGTCTCTGTGGCGGGGCTGGCTGGTCTAATGTAGTCCACCGTCACATTGACCTGAAAATAAAGAAACAAATGGATCAGTGTTGGGGGGTTCACAACAGTGGTGTCTGCACAACCAGGAAAGTGCACCCCTACTCCATGTGGACACCTGGGCTTCTTTTGAAAACCAACTGATTTTGAAAGACAGTCAAAGCACACACTGGAGAAACGGTCTGCTAAAGTCATAGTCCAAAGAAGAACGTCAGCCAAAATATAATGCAGAGAGCTCCCAAGAACAGTAAGAAAGTGACCAATGCAATTTAAAAAGGGCCAAGGACCTGGGTTTCTCACCAGAGAAGACACAGATGGCAAAAGTGTGCAAAGATGCTTTGAACGCTGAGTCATCAGGGAAACATGCAAACGAAAACGACTCCTAACAGCCCAAGTCCGAAACACCCACGACAAACGCAGGTGCAGATGTGAAGCAACAGGAATTCTTATTTAAGGTTAATGGAATGCCAAAGTAGATGGCACACACCAAAACAACACATCTGAACAATCACGATGCTTGGGATTTATTCCGATATGCTGCAAACTCATGTCCATGCAAAGACATAAAGAGGTGGGTTGAAGCTATAACATCAACCTTAGTTTGATCCTTGGCGCCACACATGGTCCCTCAGGCCCCCATGAGCAGGTGACTCCTGCTCATGACACGAGTAAGCCCTGAGCACCGGTGGATATGGCACCCAACTCCTGCAATATCTCCCAAAAATACACACACATGGATGTTTATTGCAGTCAGAATGACCTAAACATAGGAAGTAATCAAGAGGTCATTTACAGATGGTGAACAGATCAACTGGCATATCTAGATAAAGAAGTAATATTAAGACTGAAAAGAACTGAGCTAGTCACCCATGAAAGACATGGAGAAATCCTAAAAACATGTAATTGAGAAAGGGAACAAGTACATACCCTTTGACTCCATCTACGGAGTGGAGTCATAGGCACAACTATAACGATGGTATAAATGAGAGATTAGGGGGAAGAGAGAGGAACCAACACTCAGAGCACAAGACTTTGAGAGAAGAGAAACAGCCGCGTATAACTTGTCCGTAACGAAGAGGGGCCAAGAAGCATGGCTCTGGAGGTAATGACGCGTCAAGCTGAACAGAGGCAGCGTGTGCTGGACGTGCAGAAGGAAGGACGGCGACGTCTGAAGGTGGGGCGGGAATGCATGAGCTCTCTCTCTCTCTCTCTCTCTCTCTCTCTCTCTCTCTCTCTCTCTCTCTCTCTACTTTCCTGCTCAATTTGGCTGTGAACTTAAAATTGTTCTGGATAAAAAAAAATGTTTTTAAAGATGATGGATTTTTTTTTTAAGACAAATGGTTGAACACTTAAGGCCCGGAAGAAATTATACTTGACAGAAAAGAGGCTGGTAACATTCCTGCAGAGCTCTCAAACATTATGGTAAAGCAAGTGTTTAACCTTTTCGGGTTCCTTTGAAGACGTGGTTTTCAAAATTATGAAATACCTCTACAGAAAAACTCCATGTAATTTCACTCTGCCATAACTTCAAGGGCCAATTAAGAACTTTCAAGAAGAACAAACAAGACAACAATCATAAAAGCTGCTTGAGACTAGTTTCACAGAAGAATTGAAATGTCAGACAACTACATTTAACACCTACACAGCTGGAGTCAGAAAGTTTTTAAGAGGAGGGTTAGGGTGGAGGTTAATAAAGAATATGTGGGGGGCCAGAGCAGTAGTACAGCAGAAGGACAGCCTGCCGTGTCCGTGGTTGATTTAGGACCAATTCCTGGAGCCCCATGTGGTCCAAAGAACGTGCCACGAGTAATCTCTGAGCACAGAACCAGATGCAATCCCTGACCACTGCTCAGTTTGGCCCCCAAAGCAAACAGAAAAGGATATAATCGCAGTTTGGGAGGGAAATAGGGACACTGGCGGGGATTGGTAGACACTGGTGAACAAACTGGTGTTGGAATGCTGTACGTCTGAAACTCAATCATAAATATCTTTGTAAGTCACACTGTCTCAATAAAATAGAACGTTTTCTTAAAAGAAAGGATATATACATAAACAGGTTTGTTAGGCAATTAGGAGCCCAAGCAACTTAATACTGGTATATACTAAAATATGGATTTGCCTAGGATTTTCATTAGGAAACTTCCAAAACTAAGCAAGCTTATGTGTCCGAAGTTTCAGGGGTCTCTGTTAGCTAATACAAAGAATATATTTTACAAAACAAAAAACTATATGCTTGCTTTGGGTTATGACCATGTTCATAGCTGCATTGAAAAGATCATGGGGTCAAACAGCTTGAAACCTTGCGAGTCTGTCTGTAAGTCAAGTACCTGCTTTTGTAAACACATCTTTAGCTCCCACTGATAAGCTTAAACATAGTGCACTGTACAAGCACCAAGTTCAGCCACACTGCAGTAAAGACCATTAAAATCCTTTCAAACTGTCTGCTCCTCAAAAACTAATCTGAGAAATGAATATGGAAATTTTGTAAAGGACAGCTGCCTCAGAATCCTGACTGTCAGATCACTCCCTTGAACGCTCAATCTAATCATGTTTTAAAAGCAACAAGGCAACATATCAGAGAGAGAGAACCAATTAAGGGCTGAAGGCTAGGTAAATCCTTCTTTGGAGAGGCTCTGTCACAACACAACAACATTGAAAAGACAAAGACAGAGGATGGCTCTGAAAGACAGACGCCGATGTGGAAATTATTGCCAGGTCTTACCAATTTCTCTAAAACCAAGGAAATGTGGTTAGACTGGAGGTGGGGGTGGGCATGTAGAGGTATGCCTTCTCCCTCCAGCGAAGAGGACTGAATCCTGTCTTGATATAACAGAGGCCAGGTCAGGACAAGGAATGCCACACACAGGAGCACAATAGAGAAGCAAACTGATCAACCCCTGAGCTCTCCACGCTGTTGCAACTGTCGAAATACCCAGCAATTCTCAACCAGAAAGGCTGGAACTCACCCACCTCAACAGAAGGGGACATGAAGCAGAAGAGGGCATTGCAAGTTATGGCAAAACACACAGGAGATCAGAAATGTATGAAGATAAACCTCGGGCAGTCCCACCAGGGGATGAAAAACAAGTCAATTTAGAAGAGGGCCTATTCAGAAGGAAGGGGGACCACTTATCTTTGTGTTTTCACCCAATCCATCTCAAAAGCTCCAGTCCTCAGTTCTACTACCAAGGGAAACATTTATCTCTGTTTAAATTTTAATCAGAATCTCTAGGTTACCAGGCACATGCCAATGCCAAAACTCCTCCTTAGCTGAGGGGTCAGGAAAACCGGCTCTTGGTGCAAACACACTGCAAAGAGGAACCTCTGTGCAACGCAGAGACAGTGCTAAGTCACAAAATGGTCATTTGAGTGGTGAGACAATGATGGGGGTGATAATAAAGACATACCTAGGGCCTTTCTGTCTAGCTGGCTAAAACACTTGCTATTCCCAAATTAACTTGCTAGGGAAATTAACTGCAGATTAAAATTTATATGTGTATGTGTACTTTATATATATATATTAACTCCACATACATCAATACCTACATTCATCAGTCAAGTAATTTCTTCCTACATCTAGAAAGAAACACTGAAAATAAGTCCGAGATGGAAGAGCTCACTGGGCAAGCAACATTATTAAAGGAAACCTGAAATACAAATGAGGCCCAGAGAATAGCACATAGCCAAGACGCACGCCGGCAGGCAGCTATGACAAACCAGGAATTAAAGTCAAAGTGTAATTAGCGTTTATGTCCCTCTCTTGTGGATTCTGAGATCTATTTTCCTACCTTGGAGTTTTTCATCTCGAGATTTTCATCACTGCCCTGTCAACCACTTAAAGAGAGCCACAGTTTAAACAGCTCCATCTGAAACAACTGCAAATCCTATCGATGTCTTGATCTGAATACATAACCCGCCTTTTGTGCTTGTGGATACGTTCACATAGAACACTCTGAATTAGAGCAATAGATTGATGCAGATGCATTCCCCATTTCAGGGGCCAAGATGCTGCAGGGATGTTTGGTATATGAAGACGTTAAACACACACAGGGTGTGATGCCTCATGAAAGACCACAAGTAACCCAGGGCTCCAGCATCACTCCATCTGTCACCTGTCACTATCTTCCAAACGAGTCACGTCACAACTTTGTGTCTTCTTTCTCCTGACCTGGAAACTGAGAGCAGGAGACTAGAGATTCACAAAATTGCTAGCCACAAGATCTCTAAAAGAAAACAGACCTGGCACAGGAGACAGTGTTTTTGTGGACACTTGCTCTTGCTACCTTACGTGTACCACAATAAACTGGAGCAAACAGATTACCTGCTCCCGTAATGGTGGACCATGGCTTTTACTAACTGGATCTGCTGTTAACTCCCTGTACAGTAGAAGGGTAGACAGTAAATATTTGTTTCAAGTATGAAACTATGAAATCAAAACCCTTTCAGAGATAAAATTCTGAAGAACAGTTTGAACAGAGAAGATCAAGCATTCGGAGGACTGTTATTCAAAGTGGCCATTCAGTGTGGTTTTAATAACAAAAACATTTCTCTAAGAGAAGGAAGTGGAATTTGAAATTGGGATAAAAATCAATAAATTTCTTTCTCACACATGCTTTTCAAGAGCAAGTCTGATTCATGCATTGGTGTGTGTGTGTGTGTGTGTGTGTGTGTGTGTGTGTGTGTGTGTTTTCTTTTTTTTGGGCACATCTAGGGAGAGGCTGAAGTGTTACTACTCCTGACTCAGCACTCAGGAATTACTCCTGGTGGTGCATATGGGATGCCAAGGATTGAGCCCGAGTTGGCCACATGAAAGGCAAATGTTCCCACTGTACCCGTGAAAGTTTTCTTTTCTCTATTTTGCCTTCTGGGTCACACCCCTGTGATGCTCAGAGGTCAGTTACTCCTGGCTCTGCACTCAGGAATTATTCCTGGCGGTGCTCAGGGGACCATATGGGATGCAGGGAATTGAACCTGGATTGGCCACATGCGAGGCAAACACCCTACCTACTGTACAATCACTCCGGCCCCTGAAAATTTCCTTGGAAATAATTTCAAGGATCCTTCAGAAGAAATGAAGAACTTAAGATCCCTTTTTTAAAAAAACTTTATTTATACATCATGATTTACAAAGATGTTCACAGTACAGTTGTTTCAAGTATTCATTATTCCAAAACCAGTCCCATCACCAGTGTGCCCTTACAACTACCAGAGACCCTCATTTCCCACCCATCCCATATATATCCCCACGCCTGCTCCTTTAGCAGCCACTAATTATATTGCTCATTACAATATATATAGGAATGGTGCTGATAAAGTCACGACCTTTTTACTAGTTATTAGCGTGAGTTGGACCAGAAATGAAGACCTTTTAAATGATCTCGGCCGCTAATATGCATATCTCACAGAAGCTGCAATGAAATTTGGGACAGCAAGACTAGCTTAGAAAACCCAAGATCGAAGGCCATTCCTCACAGTGCTAAGACCCCAAGAACTTTACCGTCTTGCTGCTGCTGCCCATGAAATGGCCCTATCCGAATGCCTTTGGTGAGTGAGAGGCAGAGAGGAAGGCGGCAGCAGCAGGAGACAGCTTCACATCACATGCCAAGTTTAGTTTTAATAGAATGAGGGCTGTTTGTGAAGCTATATGGTAATTGCCTCATAATCTGACCCGGGCATTCAAAGGCTAGCCATAAATTCACCTGGAGCTGTAAATGCTCCAGCTTTAAAAATAATCTCTTATAGAACCTGTCACTCCCATGACAATCTCCAGGTCGTTAGGGACAGCATCTATGTACAGCAGATACAGAAAAGACAAGGTTACCCAGCCTAAGAGTGGATAACGCAGTCAGGAGACAAAAATAAAGAGCAGAACAAAATCTCTCGCATGCCGAGGTGAGAGCATGAACTGTGGGGCAGCCAGACTGCAAGGCATGGTTCCCACCAAGTCTATAGAAGAGCCACACAAACCTGGTTATTAACTGATGTTTCCAAGCTTCCGTATTAAATGGAGAGTTCTGGCAATGTTGCTGTTATAGGAGGAAAAGCATTATTATATAGAAGGCACTGGGAGAGCTTACTCACAGTCAGCTCAATGTGTCAGTTATTTTTAGATAAACATATACTGGTTTGCTTAAAAGAGCCTGGCACAAAGTTAGTGTCAAATAAGTATCTGCAAGATAAATATGTGCACACACACACATAGAGATGTATATAGGAGATGTGTTGACTGAAATCATTAGACTACTGAAATCATTAGACAGAAAGACTCAATTAAATAAACTTTTCTCCTTAACGAGCAAAAGCAAACAAGAATATGTACTTCATACATATTCATCCAACACAGAGATAAGTCAGGCTTATTTTAAAGAATGATAACACTATTTAGTATTTACTCAGACATTTTCAGGACTAATTTTGCAGGTATCAGTTATTGAGATTTTATTTACTGAGGCAAAATATGGGGAATCATCCCAATTAACAAGTCAACTAGAGATCTGAGGAGGAAGCCTCTTAGTGTATCAGGAAGACAATAAACAAAGGCATCAAGTTTCTGAAAGCATTAGACTGCACAAAGATCTTTTCTAATACTCCTCAATACTTACCTACTTTTAAAGCTACCATTTCCTGTTAAAGGCTACCCTCTAAAATACTCTAAAATATGAAATGGTTACAACTTTGGAGATATACTGCAACCACTGTTGGTCCAGGTACAAAAGAACAAACCGCTAAGGACCTCCTGGAGCTGCCAAACTCCCTGTCAGCTAAATTAATGATGTGAACATGGTGCCTGTGGAGCTACCCGGCTCCCGTGGGAAAGTGTCAATCCCACCTCCTTCAAGCAGCACAGTGCACTACAAACACAACCAGAGTCACAAATGGGAGCAGCAAATGCGCTTTGATATCTTCTACCAGCAACATTATGAAGGAAAAGAAAGCAAACAAAATTACTTCTGATGTTTCTATTTAGCTCAAAATATTCAATACAATGTTAACAGTAACAAAAACCATGTAAAAAGGGCACTGGGTTGGGGAACTAGTAGAGCAGATGGGGTGCTTGCCTTACATGTGGCAGACCTGGGTTCGATCCACCGCACCCCATGGTTCCTCAAATACCACCAGGGATGACCCCTGAGCACAGAGCCAGAAGTAACCTGAGCACAGCTGGCTATGGCCTAAGAAAACAAGCAGAACAAACAAAAATGAGCATACCACCCACACGGCAGAGCCTAGCAAGCTACCCTTGTCGTATTTGATATGCCAGAAAACAGTAACAATTATAGACCTCATTCCCATGACCTGAAGGAACGGTCTGAGTATTCCTGTGCCAGCAGATGCCCTTGGGCTACAACAGCACACAACAGAAGGTATGGAGATGTTACTGGTGCCTGGTCGAGCAAATTGATGAACAACGGGAAGACAAGTTGATGAACAACGGAAAACAAGTGACACAAGTGATACAAGGTTTAGGTTATTACATCTCTCGTTGTTATTACCTTTCTCTGTGCATTTTGCATGGACCAGCAACATTTGAAGTACTTGGCTGTCCCACATGGCTCTAACCATCTAACTGGACAGTGAGTAGCTAGACAGACTATCCTTATAGGTGGCCTTATTTCTTCCTCAATTAGATAACATCAGTTTTTGTGACCGATTCTAATTCTCTCTGTTTCCCCTAGAAAACTTTTTTTTATCTTGTTCTTTATGATGCCTTTTTCTAACATCCCTAGCCAAATAGGAAAAGACAGATATGAGTGTTAGATGTGGGGCTGGGAAGAGAGCTTTCAGAAGCCAGAATACAGGCTCTGCATTCCAGAAACGGGGTTCAGTTCCTAGCATTGCCTAGCCCCAAGCCCCACCAAACATAATCTCCCCACCTTAAAAAAATAAAAATAACAATTTAAAAAGCTTGTCCTGTTGCCTTAAAAAAAAAACATTAACCAAGTGTCCCAGAAAGATAAGGCATTTATTTTTTCAATGAAAAACCTAGGAGAGAGAATCCATTTATACAAGAAAAATATTCCTCTGATTTGTAACTAATGTGAAATATATCCTGCTCAACCTGCTCAACAGTTTGATGATGATGTTTTCAATGACTACTGATCCAGTAGTTAGAGGAAGATTTCATTTATTTGTGGCACAGTAAAAAAAAAAAATTCTAGAATTTTTATTTAGTGTTTGAAAGCGTATTTTAAGGAATGACTGGTGACTAGAAACTCAGGTTAAAGAAATACCTGCTGGGGCCAGAGCAATAGTACGGCGGTAGGGCATCTGCCTTGCACACAGCTGACCTGGTTTAGATCCCTGGCATCCAAAATGGTCAATACTACCAGCCCAGTAGGAGCACAGCAAATTTGATGAAAAGTTGCATAGAAGCCACCAAACTCAAAGAGCAAGAATCAATTAACACAAAGGACTCAACCAGCACCAACCAGCTCGTGAATCTTCAATGACTTCAGTAACATATTGTGAGATTAACTATTATCACAGATGGACTTTGGGTAATCTATTTTCTGATTTTTGTGATTTTGTTGTAACAAGCACATGGTGAAAGTTTGTGCATGCAAAAGGGGCAGGTGGAGGGGGGCACTGGTGGATGGAAGTTTACACTAGTAGGTAGGATGATGTTAGAACACTGAAAGCCTGAAATCTGTATTATGAATAACCTTGTGAATGTCAGAGGTAAAAAAAGGTGTATGTGTGTGAGAGACAGAGAAAGACAGAGACAGACACACACACACACACACACACACACAGAGAGAGAGAGAGAGAGAGAGAGAGAGAGAGAGAGAGAGAGAGAACAAATTTAAAGGCCCACTTTCTTTCATTTTAGTCAATGTGTCTGTTGCGGTGATATCATTAGTCAGAAAAGGAGAAAATTGGCAGATGTGAACTATTTAGTTTTATAACTACAATCAAAAGCTGAAATTTTGATATCCCATTAGAACACTTTAAAGCTCTGCTTTCTTTAATGAACTCAACTCTGATGGTCACAGTGACCAAAAAGTACACAGCAAAGGGTACCCACATTAACACGCCCCCTCCCGTTCCATCCAGCCTTGGTGTAGGTGGTGACACCGCCTTCCCAGCCACAGGAGTCAGGCACAGAGAGGCTGGCTGCCTATTCACAGGTACTGTGCTGTTCTCCTCGTCTACACTTTCCCTTCCCACCTCCCCACACTGAACTATTCTGAGCATACTTCGTTTTCATCAATGGAATGTTAGCCTAAAATGCTTACAACCCTTACAGCAAGGAGTCCACGCCTTTGTATTTAATACATTTCGGACTATAGGTATCCCCAATACCACCTTGCCGGATGGACTGATGCCTGCTTGGCTTTCGAGAGCGAACGTGAAATCCAGCTGAATACAGGATACACAAGCGAGGCAAAGTGTCTCTAGCTGACATGAGGTGTTCATTTCAGGGCATCACTGCACCCTGAATCACATTCAGCTCAGGAGACACCACGAAGCATGCCCAGTTATGAGGTTCAAGCAACTACAAAGGTCTTGGTTAGGGGTAGGGTTAGGCCTAGAAGGAGTGACAACAATATGACAATAACCACAGCATCAAAACAGAAACTATACTGTTGTTTATGAATAAGCCAAATATGAGGCGCAAATAAAAATTATGGAAATCCAGTTATGAATAAAAATATTTCAAAGAAATAAGATCAGAGAAAATCAGAGACCACCATTTGGACATAACCCACAGCTGCCAATGTCTTCTTTAATCCGCTTGATTCTTGAAGGCTTTCTAAACCCATATATATCTCTGAAAGCATAATCTGTGCTAATGCCCTGACCGTTATCTTCTTGCTCATTATAGCATCATGCCAGCCACTTTAAATGCCTAATTTTAAAACCACTATGTTTGTCCCTAAAAAGTAATAAATCCCAGGGGGCCCAGAGGCACTGTCCGAGCTTCTCCCCATGTTCCCTGGCTCTGTATCACAACACCGTCTCCCTTGGCTTCCTCTGAGGATGGAACGAGTGTGGGTCTTTTTCCTCCTCCATGCAAGTGTCAATCATGGTCAACTGTGTCCAAAATTTCCAAGGTCAGCAGCAGTCGGGGAAATTAAATCACTTGGTCCAGAACTCTCCCTGGAGGAGTTCCAGTCACAAGAGCAGCACAAATACACACAGACACTTCTGCCTTTGTGTAGAAAACCACAATGTCACCCAGCGTTTAAACCAACAGCAGCAATGAAACTAAGATGAGAGGATCAGGGACATGACAGTGGAGATTTGCTAAATGGCAACTACGAAGAACTACCAGGGCTGGAGGAGGAGGGATATTATTAAGACATGGATAAAAACAAAGGTTACATTACATTTTCTCTGCAAATTTATGCCAGTCTGTGAAGAAAATGTCTCCACTCACCAAAAGGCCAAACAGACGCCTAAGCAATAAAAGTGGAGGCTAATGTGTGCACCCTTTCCCGTCTTCCAATAAATGCCCATCGCTTGGGGGGCTTGATACTGCTTGAGTAAGCAAAGCCCATCTAGAAAAGCCACACAGCCTCGCTCCAGAGCAGATCACACCCATTTCCCAGCATGCCTGTAAACTGGCATTTGGATGTCTCGCAGGAGGAAAATACACGTTCCGGTTAAATAAAGCCCAACGTCAGAACGGTGAATCTGACTGAAAGAAGTGTATCATGACCTCAAAGGTGAACTATGAAGAAAAAATACTAATCCTTAAAGAACGACTGCCAATGGCACCAAGAAAAAAAAGCTCTAGGAGAAAGCCCTTCTGTTACATAAATGATTCTCTGTTTTGTTGCTAAGAAAAGATTCCAAGACAGTGAGGTGTACGCCTTTCTTCCTTTAGACAAACCTCCCCTCTCTTCTATTTCACATGGTAGACAGAGGCTTGCTAAATGAAACCAAGTTCCTTGATCAAAAGCCTGGGTGCATGGAGCAATAACACCGAAGGTCAGGGTGAGAAATTGCATGAAGAAACTGATCAAAGACCAGCCCGTACTGCACCTGTGTCCACCTCCAAATTCAGGTCTCAAGGCAGTTCACAAAACAGAATCCCGCACAAGTCACCTTAGCAGTCCACAAACCCACATCACCACCCACACACCCACCCCCTCCCACACACACACATACACATGCACGCACACACACGGACTGGAAATGTAAGTGATTAGCCTTGAAAGATAAACCTCAGCAAAGGACGCATTTGCATCCCAAGCAGAGGAAATTCATGCAGTAAGCAAGCTCCAAGCAGCTGTAGAGACAAAGAAGCCAACTCACAGTTCTCTGGTTTCCACTGCTAACTTACCAGAGACATAAAGAGGAAAAAACATGTTTGGTTCTTTAAAAAAAAAAAATTCTCCTTTTATTTAAAGCCCTAAAATCCGGTGAGTCTACTCTTTAATTCCAAGAAAACTGAAAGCAGGATCTCAAAGAGAGGTTGTTTTTTGTATTCATAGCATCATTCACATATACCAAAAGGCACAGCAGCAATCTAAAGACCCCTCATTGGGCGTCTGGGTAAACAAAACACAGTGGGCAGAGACCACTCTTGGCCTTCAACAGAAATTCGGACAGGTGTTATGACTTGGGCAAACCTCGAGGACACCAAACTAACATGAAATAGGCCAATAACAAAGAAACACTGTGTGATGACACCAAATCTATATGACTAATGTTTAGAACTCAAAAGACAGAAACCAAAATGGTGAACTTGTAGGAGGGTGAGACAACAGAAATTGCTCTTCCTTGGCTACAACATTTTGATTTTGCAAAATGAAAGATTTCTAGAGATTGGTTGTACACATCAACACTGTATACTGTGCCTCCTTTGTATTTGTTTGGGGGCCACACTGGGCTTTGTGCAAGGCTTACTCCTGGCTCTGCACCCAGGGACTGTTCTAACCGGGCTCCAGGCACCCCCACGCACCTCCAGGTACCATATGGGGTGCCAGGTATTAAACCAGGTCAGCCACATGCAAGTCAAGCACCCTGCCCCCTGTACTATCTCTCCAGTCTGTGTATAACATGCCTGAACTCACTCTCTTTACATGAATTTACATATATATGTATGTATGTATGTATGTATGTATAATACATACACACACATATATACACACATATACATAACTAATTATGTGCAGGCTCATGTATGTGTATGTAAAATTATCATGACTCCAGAGACTCTTTAAGGAATTCAAAAAGATACTTTTCATCACATTCCCAATAAAATATTTGGTTGCCCAACGGCCATAATTAAAATTTATGCTCAATAACTCAGTAATAAAAGGGAAGTTTCCACCAGGAGGTAGTGATCATAGGGGACAATTTAAACTACCTTTCCCAATATATGAAAGATCTTTGCCTATTACCTTTCTAAAAAGTGCATGTCAAGCTGCTAACCAGATACCACAAACGGGGAAGACACCTGCTCTACCTTTTCCAGAGGCAGTGGGACCTGAACAGAAGTCAGTAGTTCCTGACTGTTGGGGTTACCTGGAGAGCTTGTGCTCCGGCCAGTTGCCTCTCTAAGATTATCATAAGTAGGTCTACACTCAGAGGGGATTTTCACTGCATCCCAACATGTTTTCACAACTATCTAGTTCTTCAGTTTCATTCTCTGTTGTCCAAACTTCTGTCTAATGACCGTTCTCTAAGTGGGGCTTTTTCACTGTTGGCAAAAACCAAAATTGGTACCACATGCTTGGAGGTCAAACTAGCAACTGCACTAACACTTAATATGGAGGTGTCTTTTGACTCACCAATTCCTCTCCAAGAAATTTAGTTAATAGAGACAAAGATGCATGGAAAAGCATCCCATCCTGTGCACGTGTCTGTTCACCGTATGATTATATTATAATCAGTGGCTCATTGGACCTACCCTGCAGCAGTCTTTTTTTAAGTCTGGCCCAGGTATGCTGATCCAGAGACTCACAGACATGGGGCAGAGTTGCTACCGGCTCTCCCTGTGCCCAGCCACTCACGAGGCGCCAAGGAGGGATGGCAGATTCTAGCCCTAGCCCGCCACCCAGCAGAGCCTCACAACAAGCCAGAAAACCCCCACTCCATGAGGGCTTCCATTTTCCACATCTGGACTACCCTCTCATCAGAACTCCACCCAGCAGAAGAGCCTATTATAGCCTGGCTCGCGGCCACACAGTCCATCAATAAATGCTGGATTTAGAGGTGACTATAAGAGTATGCCACCCGCACGGCAGAGCCTGGCAAGCTACCCGTGTTGTATTTGATATGCCAATACCAGTAACAATTATAGACCTCATTCCCATGACCTGATGGAATGGTTTGAGGCTCTTTATGTTCCTGGAGCGAGAGGATGCCCTTGGGCTCTACCAACATGAAACAGGACATATGGAGATGTTACTGGTGCCCACTCGAGCAAACTGATGATGAACGGGAAGACAGTGATACAGTGATACAATGATCTCTCTCACACTCAGCCCAGGCATGGCAGGTGGGCGATGACCAAGGATGTTTTTCCTCTATTACACTCTATACTACTAAGTTTCAACAGCTACAATATGTTTATTGGGAGGAGTAAGGAGTAGTCACACAATGGTTACAAAAACATGTTCAAATAAGCAGATGCATAATAGTACATAGAATTCCGATTGGGAGGATACAACTCAGACACACACTGAAAAAATAGAATTTGGAGGTATATATTTATGGTATATGTCTAATAGAACGATTTACTTTCCAAGAGACAGTTAAAAGGTACTTCTACTTTTTTAACCATATCCCAACCCCGATTTAAAGAAATAAATTCAGTTCATTGGAAGAAGGAAAAAAGCTGC
Organism: Cryptotis parvus; assembly: GCA_021461705.1. Lineage (NCBI taxonomy): Eukaryota > Metazoa > Chordata > Mammalia > Eulipotyphla > Soricidae > Cryptotis > Cryptotis parvus. The sequence continues at coordinate 144,511 of JAJIBD010038146.1, read as the reverse complement.
ATCAGAGAGAAGAACCCCCCCCCCCCAAAAAATAGTATAGTGGCTAAGGGAGTCTGACTAGGAAGAGTGCGGTCATGAGTTCAAAGCCCTGGTGGCTGGATGTGTTCAGCTAGGTCCTAGTCACCCCTGCAGTAGTTTGAGCATGGCAGTTCTCTGTTTGAAGCTCCGCAGCAGAGAGTCACTTGACTCTCTGTGTGTATAAAAAAAAAAGAGGGAGGGAGGGGATGACCCCTGGCCAGGACAAGCCCCACAACCCAAAAAGACATGCAAGCAGCATGATCAGGAAGCACAAACTCTGGGACCACCTGGACTTCTCAAGGCGCACCTGAACTAAGAGCACGGCCTCCAGCCAGCACCACACAAAACCTGATGGCAAACCAGTTAGTGCCCAAGCCCTGGTCACTGCAGTCATACCAACACAGAAGAGGAAGAGGTGAAGGAATGACAATTACAGAAAGAAAAAAAGAATGGCAAGTAAAGAAATCATGCCCCAGAATCACCAACACAAAAGAAAGCCTCAACCTGGGCTGCTCACAAGCAGAGGATCTATTTCTTCATGCCAGTGGTGCAGGCTGCGGCCAGGTCACTGCTCAGTCCTGTCTGCCAGCCAATAAGGACACTGCAAGGCAGGCTGAACTGTGAGGAGGACACACTCCGGAGGGCTTCCGGGTGCCCAGTGGTGCACTGTTGCCATGGCAGGTGGGCATCGCTATCTGCAAATGAGCTGCCAATCTCACTGTGAGCTGATAATGATGCCGCCGCTGCCACCTGCCTGCCATATGTTTTCTCTACTTGTCACGTAACAAGGAATTGCGGGTTGGCATGCCGATCACTGACAAGTCGGATGCTACTGTTGATGTTTGTTATGCCTCCCAGCAGCCCTTCGTATAGCTGGAGAAGAGTGGGCAAGAAACATAAAATACCACTTCAACAGGCAACTGCTCGCCAAGCCCCAACATTCCATAGCACACTAGCCAGTTGGTCTTTCTTGAGTCATTAAGACCAAGAACTAGTTGGGTCTACAAGTCTAAAGGGAATGGATCTGCCCCATTCCCAATCCCACACAGTATAATCCCATTTCACATTAGTAGACAAGGAGTCCAGATTTCCCACTGTGATCAAATGAATTCAGTCTGTCTCCTTAAATCATCATAGTACAGTCAATAAAAACACAGTTGGCCACCCACATGTCTTCCTTCTTCCGGTCTAATACGACACACTGTAAGAAGCGCTGCTGACTGGAACTCTGGAACACTATCTCAGAGCAGCTGAAAATCTGGAGCCAATAAAAAAATGTGGTAAGAGAGGGCTGGAGCATCAATAAATTGCCTCCATGGTCCCTGGCTCTCATAAGAAGACTTTAACTCATAAATTCACACCTGAACACGGGAGAGAATCTCAAAATAAAGAGATTCTCTCTTTATTTTGAGAATAGAGAAATAAAGAGAATCTCAAAATAAAAGGGCTTGTTATCCACATCTAGTCAACAGAGTAGGAAAAGCGATCACAGAGATTTCTGACACAGTGTTTAGTCATAAGAGAGTGAACACACAACGGAGCACAACACTTGTCCGCATCAAGCACACACTTAGCCAGACTGTTCAGGCTTCCTAAACAGAACTTCAAGGTGACTAGACATCAGCATCTTCCGTGAATGAACAAGTCTATGGAGGAACACACGCCTCCCCTAATGAAGGCACTCCTTTAGCTGTCCTACCTTTCTTTATTTCAGATGTCACCCAGCCCGGTTCTCAGCCATCATCCGATTCACTGCAGAAAATGCCAGCCAGCAAGAGTGTGAACCGGGAAACACCAGGGACTTCTTAGATATTCGTTAAGCAGTTTGCCCACAAGCAGAAGTGGAGATGTTTCCTTGGGATGATACTTCAATGAAAGTCGCCATTTCAAGGCTGCCAACAGAGTGGATCTGAGAATACTCACCAGGCCGCGCCACCACTGTCAGCTCACGCCTGGGCACATCCAGCACCCAAAAGGAAATTCTGTGGCCATCCTCTTTCCTTCTCCCCCAGCCTTAGCAACAACCCCCAATCCACTTTTCTCTCCTGGAAATCGATACAAATGCATGCATACTATAAAGTAGTTCTTTCAAGAGGTACAGTGCTTTCCTTTCGGGTTCTTTCATTTCCACAGTTCATTTATGCAGGGCCACACATCAGTACTCACTTTTTATGACGTAGTGAAAATACTGCAATATTTTATTTATCCATTAAGGTATACTTTTGGGCAGGGAGACTGGGGCCATGCTAGCAGTGCTCACTAATCCTGGTTCTATCTCGGGGTCACTGCTGGCTAAGCTCAGAGGACCATATGTGGAGCCAGGGAACAAACGGAGGGTTGACTGCGTGCAAAGCAATGCTTCACCTTGTGCACTACGGCTCCAGTTCAAATATACCTTTGAGACTACAGCATGAGAGAAAAGGCTTTGAGGAGCACTTTCATTATAAGATCTTATTAAAAATAAAATTTTTTTGAGAATATCAGATAAGAGCAATAAAAATCTCTTGAGATATCAGGTAAGAATGATTAAAAAAGCATGCGCATAGAGCTATTTTTAATAAACTTAGCCCCTACACAATATTTTTATTATTAATATTATTATTGTTGTTTTTTGGTTGACACCCGCGATGCTCAGGGTTTATCCATGGCTCTGCACTAAGGAATTACTCCTGGCAGTACTCAGGGGCATATGGGATACTGGAGATTGAACCTGGGTCAGTCACATGCAAGGCAAATGCCCTAACCGCTGTACTATTGCTCTGGCACCAATTTTAATCTCCTAATATGTCCACTTCGGAAAACTGTAGCCAAATACAAGGAGAGAAGGAAGAGGAGGAGGAAGAAGCAGAAGGGAAGAGAAGAGTAGGGAAAGGCAGGGCAGGGCATAGCCACTGACTGCTAATGAGAATATGTGAGTACTGCAGTGTGTAATCCCTGGGCATGATCCAGGAGCCCAAACCAAGACCAGTGGGGAGCCCAAGAGGAAGTCAAACTTCCTTAAGAGTTGGCCATTTCCTCAAGATAAACAGTACAGACACTGTTTCAGACGCCAGAAAGGATACAGACATAAAACATGGAAAGATGCTGTGGAATAAGAAAACTCTCTTGAGGCTTTTGCTCTCTCACGCATAGCACTTGCTTCCGAGTTTCCTTGCATATAATCAAAAAGAAGTGATTCATATTTGTGTTTCTCTCTTCCTAACTTGGCCAGTTAAAATATATCCTTGGTGCACTGTGATGGAGTCTTCTTACTATCTGATGGGAATTTCTATGTGATGTTCCTCATGTAAGCGTATCTCCCCTTCTCCATGTAAGCTGACCTCCTCTTCTCCTGCCTCTATACCTCTAGGAGTGCAAAACAAGAAAACCAGAAAGCTCTACTATAGCATCTTGGTAAAAGAATGGTCCACTAAGATCTTCATAATTTAGCAGAGAATTTTTTGTTTTTCACTTTTGGGGTCACACCCAGCAATGCACAGGGATTTCTCCTGGCTCTAGCACTCCGGAATTACTCTGGTGGTGCTCAGAGGACCATATGGGATGCTGGGGACAGCCACGTGCAAGGCAAATGCCCACATGCGCTACACTGTGGCTCCAGTCCCTAGCAGAGAATTTTTATTCTTGTGCTATTAAAGACTCTTTTTAGTACATGTGATAATATCATGTCACTATACAGCTACCATGAAGTTGGGGGGGAAATCCATGGGAAAGACGAATTGTAAATTCTAGCAGTTTTAGAAGGTAACAGTAGAAAGGAAAAAGTGAGAGAAATTTCCTTCTACTCACCATCACAGAAACTCTCTAGGATCAGCAAGGGAAGTTCCCAACTTTTAGATCTTCATAGAAATCATACAACAGAGACAGCAACAATCTCAAAAGAATAATCTAAAGAGCATTTATGTAAAGTGTACACTTCAAAGGAAGCCACGATGTAGAAAATAAGTAAAATTTGGGGGGGGGGGGTTTGAGGGTCGGCCCGCCCCTAGGTCCCCGGGGCCGGGAGGAATTCCTGAGGAGGGGGAGAAAAAAAAAAAAAAAAAAAAAAAAAAAAAAAAAAAAAAAGTAAAATTTTCTGTATTAGGAAATTTTAAAAGTAAAAATCATGAGTGTGTGTGTGTGTGTGTGTGTGTGTGTGTGTGTGTGTGAAATCAAACAGGACAGTAATGTTAATACAGGCATAAAAGAACGACCGTGAAATTTCTGGTTAATTGTGTGTGTAATAGAAAGGGTGGGTCCATAATAACGCTGTTTTCTCTGTAGAAGACAAATCAAGATGCACACGCATGCTTAGATTAAATAAAGCGGTAACCTGTAGAATAGTTCCTGCATTAGGAATGGTGATAATTGACAAATGATTACAGTAGCTAATAAACAAAATCTATCATAGCTAATAAAATTCCATTAGTGACATCTGATCATTTCTGTGACTAAAACACCATCACTGTAATGCAGCAATTGAATCAACAGACTATCCAAGGATGAGAAGGGTGTTCAAGAGTGAAGAAAAAAAACACCCAAAAAAAAAGCTTAGGATACTGGTGGCATGTTAGGCATGGTTTGACCTGGAATAGGTGGGCCTTAGAAAAGAAAAGCTCTCATTGTACTGGCAGAGTAAACAACTCCCAAATTGGAAAGAAGAAATTATTTTAATGACTTTTAAAAATGATTTTAGATAGCTATGTGTACATACATTTGTATATAAGCAATAAGCAACCTCTATCTGTATAAAGAATCTCTATATTTCTTTTTGGAGGGCGTAGTTAGGGATCTAACTTAGAGTCTATTCATGCAAGGTATGGTGTCTGATCTATTGCTAAGTAATATACCTGGTCTGAAAGATTTTACTACATTTTTGTTTCTTTGAATATGGTGTGTGTGTGTGAGTATGTGTGTGTGTGTGTGTGTGTGTGGCAGCGCTCACTCCACATGCTGCTACACGCACAGCCGATCAGAAATAACAGTGGAGCAAGGGCAGTAGAGCAAGGGAAACGACATTAATAATAACGACTATCATAACCATTATGCACAAAGATTAAATAATCTGTTTTAAAATTACGTGAGGGTCGTTCTCAGTGCAAAGTGTCAAAGTTACACATTCTGGAATTAGATTCTTCTAAGGAGTGAAAACAAAATAATTACTTCTCTTAAGAACTGAGCTTTCCATTTTTATTATATAATTGTTTGTGGATTTTAAAATGTCAACTCAATTTCTTAATGCAGCCTTACAGGGATAATAAAGCCAAAGAACTGACTTCTTCAAGCAGGAAAGTTCCACAGCTGCCATGCAGGCAGGCACACACTACTATATACCAGGGTGGGGGAGAGGGAAGCCCGCATTCAGCAGAGTTATGTAATTCCGCAAATTTAAAAAATCCTTCAACGAATATTACGATGAGCACCCTAAATAGAAGAGCAGGTCGAATCTGGAAGGATGCAGCGAGCCGCTCAGTGAAAGGAAGACACTCCAGGAAGACTGTTCTAGGTCTGGAGAGAATCAGGGTCTAGGAGGGCTAGTCCGAGGATGACTCTCTGGATGGCACAAGGGTTGGGTCCCATGCTATGGGATCAACTGGTGCTGAAATAAAGCCAGGCTTAAACCAAGAGGTGGAGGCAACCAGACACATGCAAGACAAGTGCTTTAACCTCGGCACTATCCCTCTGGTCCAAAAGTGGATTATTTTTCCCAAAGGTCATAAAATATACAGGATGCAAAGGGTTAAAAGGCTATTTTAGAGACTGGAGTGCTAGCACAGTGGGTAGGGCAACTTGCACTCGGCCAACCCGGGTTTGATCCCCGGTATCTCATATGGTCCCCTGAGCACCGCCAAGAGTAAATCCTGAGTGCAGAGCCAGGAGTAACCCCTGAGCATTTCCAGGTGTGACCCAAAAGAAAAAAAAAAAAAAAAAGGCTATTTTAGTGAAATGGTCAAATTCTATCTAAGAAATTACCAAGAACAATAATAGACATGGCCTTTTCTGACCTTAAGTCAAAATTTCAAATTTCCTCAGATCCAAATATCTGATATAATTATAACCAGGACAGGGGGGCTGGGTAGATGGGATGCTGGACTGTGGGAGGTCGGTGGGGAATCCACACTGATGGTATTCAGGGGGCCATTCCTAGTGGGGTGCTCAGGATGAGGTATAGCGATCAAGCAACCAAGCTACCAACTCCCAAGCCCTGATTTTATGTTTCATCTCAGAGATTCCATTTTTGAAGATAATCTAATTATTAAAATACAAAATAATGAGGGTAGAAAGACCTTATAGGGATTTAGGCAAAGGCCTTACAACACTGTTGACCAGGATTATCCCTGGCACTCCACCCCAGCATAATCAGGAATAAGCCCTGAGCACTGCTGAGTATGGCCTAACCTCCACCCCCACCCCCACCCAACACACACACAGAACTGAAAACATAATATCATAGTTGATTAAAAAGTTAAATAAGGGGCCAGAGCGATAGTCCAGTGGGTAGGGCGTTTGCCTTGTACACAGCCGGCCTATGCTGGCCGGAATCAATCCCCAGCATCCCATATGGTCCCCGAGCACCGCCAGTAGTAATTCCTAAGTGCACTGCCAGGAGAAACCCCTGAGCATTGCCGGGTGTGACCCAAAAAAGCAAAAAAAAAAAAAAAAATAAAATAAACACATAAACACAGTAAGAATTACTAATTCAACACTGGGCAAAAATATCAAACCCACTGAACTAACTAGGGATTAGAAATACTACAAAAGGCACATACAGGGACTACAAGATAGCGCAGAGAGCAAAAAAAGATGTTTGGCACATGTAGAGCACTTACTTTGATACCAAGTGCCAAATAGCCTCACGAGCACCATCAAATGTGGTCTGGAGACCTGCTCTGAATGTATCATGGGCCCTCCAGCCCTACTTGGGTGACCTCAATTATGTAAAAACTTGGAAAAACATATGGATTGAAAAAAACTGTAAGCAGAGGCTAAAAATAGTTGAACTGGTTTTTATTTTGCATTGTACAAGCTTTCTTCTGTATTCGGGGTTCGGGGGTGGGGGTGAAAGGGAGGCAGGATGGTTACCAAGAAGAAAAATAATTAGCGTGATGAAGGTGTGAGCTAAAGAGCTTCATTAGAAAGTAACTGTGCAACACCAAGTATCACCCTAACGTGAGGAGAAACTGAAATGGAAGAAGACGGTAGGTTGGCAGTCTTCCAAAGTTGAGGCTAAGGAGATGGAATCGTCCAACCCAGAAGCAGGATGGGTAAAAGACCGAAAAAGAAGACTACATCTTCCCGATTCTTTTCTTTCCAACAACCTTACTTTTTTTTTTAAGGGCAGGCAAAAGGAGGCTCGGATCTGTGAGACTTTCAGAGGACTCTCTACACCTCCCAAGCAGTGAGAATGTGACCTGATCAGAGTACAGGTGGGAACAAATAATAAAGAGATTAACAGCATGGGAATGGGTAAAGATTGGAGTTTACTATCTATAGCGCCTAGTGAATCCTAAAGTCTAAATTGGGTTAAGCCCTTAAAAGAAACACTTAATGAAGTTTCACCTAACGGGAAGGAAAATCATAGAGTTGGCCTTGGAGGTTTATTTTGTCTCCTAAGACCAAAACAGAAGACTTAATTACACTAGGAGTTACCTTAGATGTTTACAGAAACAAAATCAAACCTGCGGTGGCCCCTAAATAAGAGGGTTTCTTCTCTCACTGCACTTCCAGAGGGAATTCAAATAATAGGCGGGTGATAAAGGACAGCAGTAATGAGGATGAATGTAAAATCTGGCTTCTCATTTTAATCAAAATTATGATGAATATCTAATTGTAAAAGATACAGAATTTAATGCCAGTGGAAACTTAAAAGCTAATGCCATGGGGAAGTGTCAGCAGAGTGGAAAACTGGACCTGCAAAGCAAGTTTGCCTGCAATTTAAAATTCTGCAGCAATGCTACTATATTTTGTCTACACTACAACCCATATGTAGAACATCTGGGTAAATTTGTGTGTTCATGCGTGCGTGCGTGTGTGTGTATGTTTGTGTGTGTGTGTGTGTATGCATGTGCAAGCAGGGATCCAGCACAGGACTAGTAGAGGAAGGGCCAGTAAGCCATACCCCAGAACCAAGGGACATTCTGGATTGTGTAAGTGCTGATGCTAGAGTAACGAGAACCCATCTGTCTACTACACATCATCACAACTTTCTCACCTGAAGCCGCAGATGAGGTACTTTAAACAGAGTATGCGACCTATGGGGCTAGAAAGGAACCCACTTCATATAATCACCTCAAAATTAATAAATCTGAATTCATTAAAGACTCCTCAATTTAACAAAAGTCCAGCTTTTAAAAGTAAACGTGTTAAACTGACAAAAGAGAATTCTGAATGGCCAGACTGAATGTTCTTGGGGAGTTAAAAAGTCCAGTGTCCAACACAGCTTTGAAAAGATCAGTTCAGGAGATGGGCAGAGCCATCAGGTTTGAGCTTCAAGTGCAGGTCTAGGGCCAGGCCTAGAGTGATAGTATGACGGGGTGTTTGCTTGCATGCAATTAACCACCAGAGTTCTATCCCCAGCACCCGATATGGCACTCAAGCTCTCAAGGAATGACCCCTTAGTGCAAAGCCAGGAGTATGCCCTAAGCATTGCCAGGTATGAATCCAAAACAAACAAACAAACAAAAAAAAAAACACTAAAAACATACTGCAACAAAAAGCCCTGCTTTGGGGAGGAGGGCAGTGGTGTGGCAGAAATAGAGCATCACTAGTACAACTTTACAAGAAGAAAACAGCCAACCCCATCAAAAAATGGGGAAAGGAAATGAATAGAAACTTTGACAAGGAAGAAATTCGAGACGGCCAAAAGGCATATGAAAAAAATGTTCATCATCACTAAGCATCAGAGAGATGCAAATCAAATTAACAAGGAGATATCATCTCACACCACAGAGACTGGCACATATCCGAAAGAGCAAGGATAACAATTGCTGGCGTGGATGCGGGGAGAAAGGGACTCTCATCCACTGTTGATGGGAATGTTGACTGGTACAGCCTTTTTGAAAACAATATGTACATTCCTCCAAAGACTAGAAATTGAGATCCCATTCGACCCAGCCTTACCACTCCTGGGAATATACCCTGGGAAGCCAAAAACACACAATAGAAATACCATCTGCACTTTTATTCTCATAGCAGCACTATTCACAAGAGCCAGAATCTTGAAACAACCAGAATGCCTGAGAACTGATGGCTGGATAAAGAAACTTTGTTACATCTACACAATGGAATACTATGCACCTGTTAAGAAAAAATGAAGTTATGAAATTTGGCTATAAATGGATGGACATGGAGAGGATCATGTTGAGTAAAATTAGTCAGAAAGAAAAAGATATAGAATGACTCAATGCCATAAATATACTTCTTTTGCATGACATAAATATACATCTATACATATTATGATACTAATATCCAAGATCAGGCAAAACATGGATCAGGAGGTCTTGTCAAAGGTAGAATCTTTGTCAAGTGGAATCTTGTCAAAGGTGGAATGACCTAAATATACATCTTTTGCATGACATAAATGAACGTGAGACAGAGCGGCATCTTGTACTCCCTACAAACCTCAATGAGCTTGGTTACTGTGTGGATATGGTCGATTGTGCTGAATCCTTTCCGGAAGCCTGCTTGCTCGCATGGTTGTCCTTCATCTAGTGTTCTGCTAATCCTGTTCAGGATGACTTGTGTAAACAGCTTGTAGATGACGGACAACAGGCAGATGGGGCGATAGTTGCCAATGTCATGAATGTCTCCCTTCTTGAACAGTAGAACTGTCCTGCTGGTTTTCCATTGGGAGGGCACCTTGCATTCGGACAGGTAGCGTGTGAAGAGCCGAGCTAGTGTATTGATGAATACCGGCGGCAGATTCTTCAGGTGTTCAGGTCTGACTTTGTCTGGGCCTGGTGCTGTTCCCCATCTTTACCGGCGAGATGGCATGTCGGATTTCAGAAGGGAGAACGTTGGGAATGACATATCCATCCTGTGGAATTTGGTATATGGGCAGGTGGATGTGGCTATCAAAGAGATTTGAGTAGAAGTCCTGGATAATCTTCTCCATTGCCTTTCTGGAAGATGTGATAGATCCATCAGGGCGTCAGAGGGCAGTCATCTTGGTCTTATAGTTGGCGAAGGACAGGCGGGCGGTGCAAATGCTTTTCCGGCTTCTGATGCATCTTCCAGTATTTCTGCTCTTCTGTCTTTGAGGTCTTCTTTTATCGCTTCTCTGCACCGTTTAGCTAAGCTTGGACGTTAGCATTTGGTCGCCTGATGCTCGCGCCTTGCCATGTTGGCAAATGAGCTCGAGAGTTTCTGAAGACAGGCATCCTTTTGTGTCTTTCTCTCTCTCTCGGCATTCTTCACACAATCATGGAGGTGCTGAACCAGTCGTTTGTATTCTTCATCGATGTCGTCATTGATGGTATCTTCCCATGTTGCTGCAATGGTGCCAAAGAGTTCCCAGTTGGTGGTCATTCTGGGAGTTCTCTTCTTAAACTTTGCAGCCTTTTCTCCCCGTTGCGGGAAGTAGAATTTTGCCACGAAGGAGGCGGTGGTCCGATCCTGTTTGGAATTTGCGGGCGACAGCAGCATCGGTCAGACAAAACCGTCGATTGAAGATGATGTGGTCAATTTCATTGTGGAATTGTCCACGCTCAGCCTGGAGATTCCCATGAATGGTCTTGGTGGACATGATGAACTCAGATAGTCTCTCACCCTGTTCGTTCCATTCTAGGCCATGGGTCCCGATGTGGAGTCATTCACTGATTTACAGAAAGCCTTTGATTCTGTGGAGACTGAAGCAGTCATCGAAGCCCTAGCCAAACAGGGTGCTCAAACCCAATACATCAAGATCCTTCGTGAGCTCTATTACGGATTCACCACCAGGATCTCACCATTCTACAAAGAAGTGATCATTGATGTCAAAAAGAGGGGTTCGACAGGGTGTTACCATTTCACCAAAACTCTTCAGCGCCACCCTCGAGAACATCATGCGACAATTAGAATGGGACGGAATGGGAGTGAAGATAGATGGTCGGCAACTACACCACCTCCGCTTCGCTGATGACATCGTTCTAATAACACCAAACATTAGCCAAGCGGCACAAATGCTGGCTGACTTCGACCGAGAATGTGGAAAGATAGGTCTACAGCTGAATCTAAAGAAAACCATGTTTATGAAAAATGAACTAGTTCCAGAGGCTCCATTCACTCTCAATGGAACAAACATCTCTGAATGCAGCAGTTATGTGTACCTAGGTCGAGAAGTCAACATGATGAATGACCTAAAACCTGAGCTGCACAGGAAGAAGAGAGGCGGCATGGAATGCCTTCAAAGGCATCGAAGAAATAGCTAAAAAGGACAAAGAACCTCTGGCTCCGGGCACATCTTTTTGACTCCACCGTTCTCCCTGCATTAACATACGCCTCAGAGACCTGGCCCTACGAAAGCAGGATGAGAATGCTATTCGGGTCTCCCAGAGAGGAATTGAAAGAGCTATGCTTGGAATATCACGCCTCACTCAAGTGAGAGAAGGAATCGGAGTTCTGACCTCTGTCGCTATTCCAGACTCAGGGATGCTGTCTCGTTTGCCAAGGCATCGAAAATCAGATGGGCTGGACATGTAATGCGATTTGGAGACAACCGCTGGACTAGAGCCTTAACCGACTGGATCCCACGGGATGTCAAAAGATCACGTGGCCGCCCACCTACAAGATGGTCAGACTTCCTTGTCAAGACCCTGAAGGAACGGTTTGAGGCTCTTCATATTCCTGAATCAACCAGATGCCATTGGGCTACATTGGCACGTGACTGGGTCCAATGGAAATGTTACTGGCACCCTCGAGCAAATCTATGAATAACGGAATTCAAGTGATCAAGTGATCAAGTGACATAAATACACATCTATACATATTATGATATCAATATCCAAGGTCAGGCGAAACATGGATCAAGAGGTCTTGTCAAGGTGGAATCTACCACAAACATGTGGGAATCAGAGATTAGGTAAGATGGAGAAAGGAACAGTGTGCTAATAATTGTCAAAAGTGATAATACTAGCCTAGAACTGAGCAATGACTAAAGGTAAAAACATACACATGATAATCTCTAACTGTATGTATTGTAATCCACAATGTATAAGAGAAGGAAGAGAGAGAGAAGACAGAGAGAGAGATAGAGAGAGAGAGAGAAGGAGAAAGAGAAAGAGATAAGAAATAAGGAACCTGCCATAGAGACAGGCTAGGGACGGGGAGGGAATCGAGGACATTGGTGGTGGAAAATGGGCACTGGTGGAGGGATGGGTGCTGGAACACTGTGTGACCTAAACCCAAACGTGAACGCATTTGTAACTGTCTATCCTACGGTGGTATCATAAAAATATAAAATACATAAAAAAAGAGAGGCACAAGCTAGAGAGCCTGGCTTGAGGCTTGGAGTCCAACTCACATGCATCACCCCCCCACCACCACCACCATAGGGTATGACCCTGGCAGCCCCCAGGCAGCCCTTCCACACTACTGGGTGCCAGGGCTGCTGAGCATCATGGCAAGTGGCCCCTCAGCAGCCCTGGGAGTGGCCCTGATCAAAGCAAACCAAAAACAGAAATCCTTGCTGAATGGGGCACACATTGCCTTGTATTTAGCTTCCTTTAGGTCAAAGAGAATTAAGTTCTCATCAGATGTCCTCCCAGTTCCCATGGGAACTAAATCAGCCTGTGAAAAACCATGCCAGGAGTCTGCGAAAAGGAGGAATGGTGCAGTCACATTGAGTCCTCTCAAGCCCCAGATTCCCAGGCCCGCCCCTGTGTCAGCTTGCAGGCAGCTCCACATGGGGTCACTGAGTGCCCCAGGTGGAAAAGGAAGGAAGGAAGGAAGGAAGGAAGGAAGGAAGGAAGGAGGAAGGAAGGAAGGAAGGGGGGGGGGGAGGGGAGGGAGGGGGGGGGGGGAGGGAGGGAGGAGGGAGGGAGGGAGGGGAGGGAGGGAGGGAGGGAGGGAGGAGGGAGGGAGGAGAGAGGAGGGAGGGGAGGGAGGGAGGGAGGAGGGGGAGGGGGGGGAGGGGAGGGGGGAGAGGGAGGGAGGGAGGAAGGGGGGGAGGGAGGAAGGGAGGGGAGGGGAAGGGAGGGAAGGAGGAGGGAGGAGGGAGGGAGGAGGGAGGGTGGACAAGTATCAGACAGCAAGACCTTAGGTTGTTTCTGAAGGTCTTGAGGAAATATGGGCCCATGCTGGTCTTCCTAACTCTCCCCCTTGCTCCTTTCCTTTCTCTCTCTAAAATCATCTCATCAGCATAGAACAGGACCTAGGAGACTTGCCCTGCACACAGCTTACCCAGGTGCAATGACTAGCACTTCATATGGTTCCCTCCCTGCCCCCCCAAACCCTACCTGGAGTGATCCCTGAGCACATAGAGTGTGGCCCAACCAAAACAAAACAAACAAACAAACAAAATCAAAGAAAAACCAAGTTTAGTTCTTTAGGTTATTTTCTGCCCCGTTCTCAAGTTTATTTCTAAGCCCTGACTCAGAAATATGCTATTAATGTCTGAGCTCGTGCCAAGCTGTGTTGAACAAATATCTCATTTAATGCTCAGGGCAGCCCTAAATTAGGGCATAACTCCTCCCCAGAGATTCAAACTTATGCATGTCTATATTGGCCCCAAAGTCCATATGCTAAACCACTATCAGCCGCCAACAATGGGGATTTTATTAAACATCCACTAGATATTAAAAGATAAAAGTACCTCATGTAGTAGTCTACTTAATTGACATACGGAAACCATCATAATTAAGGCTACAAAACAGTAAGTACCATATAATTATCAGGTAAGTTTTAAATTATGCAAATATCCAAACCCATAAGTAGAAGATTGGAGCAATATATACTCAAGTATTAACAGATGCTACCCCTCAGTGGTGCTAATTCTTTTTTGACTTTTCTGTTTTTCCAAAACATTTTTCAGAATGAGCAAGTGTGGCTCTGGTGACTGATAAGACAGGATATAGATATTATTTGACACAGGAACAGCAATAACAAAATACCATGTAATAAGGTTAGAATAGACATCATCAGTATGAACAGAATCTATCGCCATATTTTGCAGAGGGGTGAAAATGATGTGTATAAAAAAGCGGTGACCTATACACGTTAAGGAAGGCTAACAACGACAACCCTTAAATGCTTTAAAGTGCACAGAAATGGAATACTAAAGAAAGGTGCTATTTTCAGCTGTACGTGCGGAATTTTAACTGTTTTTATGATGCTGGCACTTGTGTAAAAAGGGGAGAAGACTATCCACCCACCCACAAACACATCTGCCTATCTGAGACCAAAATATCTCTGGGAAGATCCACAAGGAAACAGAATACAGACTGTTTCTGGGGAGGTGCCGGAACTGGAGAAGGAACAGGGCAGAAAAGCGCGTTTCAGTAGTATACTCTTTATCATACTCTAGATTTGGAGCTGACTGAATGTATTACTTGCATCAAAGGCTTTAAAAGAGAGCATACCAAAAAAGATTAAAGAAAAAAAAAACCGAGTTATAGGTTTTCTAGAAGATAAAAATGTTTCAAGGATACGCTAACTAATTTAGGGATCTGCCTATTTTATACAATAGTTTGTCCAAAGGGGGAGGGGGAAATCTTGTTTCCATATTGGTTTTTCTGCAGAATGACTAAAATGTCTATTTCAGCAAATGAAGCAACCAAATGCATTTTGCCTCTTGATTTGATTTTGAAAAATTTTGGGAGAAAATAAAAAGGAAATGCTGCTTTATCCATATATGTGCCTCCTAAAAATATACGCCATCTATTTCTTTTTACCAAAATGTAAAGAACATGTCATGTTATGTAAAAAAAAAAATGTTTTCAATTATGTCTTTCTGACTGTTGGAAAATTCAACTCTAACTTGCCCTGCAAGCACAAGGATCTCAGCAATGTCACCAAGAAAAGCAGACCCCCAACCTATGAATCCTGCATTGCAGCCAGGCAGCCTGAAATACACATGAGTGACTTGGGGTCATGGAAGAAAAATCCGGATAAGAATATGGATCCCAGAAAGTGAGGCCAAAGAGAGAAGATATACAATCCCCTTTTCCCGGAGCAGTTGACATGCCAGCCACGCTGCTATTATTTTTGTTGTTGTTCACAAACAGTGGCCCAGCACCCTACATGCTCCTTGTGCTTGGGGTGGTGCCGGGGAGCATTAGAGCACCTCCAAGGACACCTCTCCTGTGGCCGCAACGGGGTTCCTCGGGAAGGAAATCAGATTTATCCAGGTTCCTCCTGTACAAAATCAGCAGGAAATGAAAATTAAAGCAAGCAGAGACTTCCTGATGTGGCACAGTATTCTCCAGCCTGGAAAATTCTGTGTTCATCTAAGAGGTCCCGAGCCCAAGGGAGACGGAGCCAGCAGTAAGTGGACCTTGTTCAGAGAGGCGCTAATGCTCTGTCAACTTTGGTGCTGAACCAAGTGCCATGCTGCTGGGAGGAAGTACAGAAACACGGGATAAATGACATTTTGCAAATCGCTTCTATCTTCTTAAGGCCAGAAAGGTCCCAGGGATCCACTGTCACAGCCAAGCACAGCAGATGGGGTGTGTGTATCAGAAAATGAAAAACTACTAAGAGCTTAGAATCTGGAGTTTGTTCGTACTAAACAGCTCGGCACCTAAACGAAGGGAGTAGAAACAAGAAGCCAGAGGAAAAGGAGGGGCAGAGGGAAGAAAGAAAACTACAGGAAGGTCTGAAAGAGGGAAAAAAAAGTAGAGTCTATGACCATGAAAGAGAAAATGCCAAACCCCAGTTTCTGAGGTACCAGAGACACAAGGATCTCTTTTACCAAACGACCCTAATTACCATTTCCCTTTACTAAGCCATGCTCAGTGGCCAGCAAGTAAAAAATCCTGAAAAAAGCAGCAATGGGGCTCATTTTTGTATTTCAGCTTCAAAGACTGTGCCAAGCTGGGGAGCTCCGGCTGCCGGAGATAAATCTTACATCCAGCAGTCAACCCCATGGCTGTAGCACAGTAGTGGAAACTCACAATGCAAGGAGCCCTTCATCCTGGCTTCTTTCAGACTGCAGTAAATGATGGAGAGAAACACTCCAGCCCTCACATAGACAGAGGAGTGGGCCTAGAAAGGAAAAAGGGCCCAAGCACACCAATGTCAACGTTTCTAATAAAAGGATAGAAAAAGAACCTTGGCCATAGTTCTGTCACATAAGCAGAAATTGGAGAATGAGTCAGTTCAATATCCCGGACTTCTTAGACGAAGAGTGAGGCGTGGTGGCTTAAAAGGTTAACTGGAGGGCCGGAGCGATAGCCCAGCGGGTAGGGCGTTTGCCTTGCCATGCTGGCCTGGGTTTGATCCCCTTTATCCCCGAGCACCGCCAGGAGTGATTCCTGGGTGCAGAGCCAGGAGAAACCCCTGAGCATTGCCGGGTGTGACACAAAAACAACAACAAAAAAAAGGTTAACTGGAAACATGTGAC
This sequence comes from Cryptotis parvus, assembly GCA_021461705.1. NCBI lineage: Eukaryota > Metazoa > Chordata > Mammalia > Eulipotyphla > Soricidae > Cryptotis > Cryptotis parvus. The sequence goes on along the minus strand of JAJIBD010038146.1, from coordinate 127,980 downwards.
AGAGGCAAGAGAGATTTGTATTCTAACTCCCTCCACAACCAGGCCTCCGAAAGTCAGTGCTTTAGGTATATGTGTGTGTGGTCATAGTACAACACACACACACACAAACCTTATCATACTAGCTACCACAGGCATTCACATTAGTTACTGGGATTTAAAATAAATCTTTGGTGTAAAACCATGAAAGGTTCAAAACTATAAGAAGATCAGAATGTTCACCACGGGGCACAGGAGCAGACCTGGGAGACACCTGTTCACTCCCTTTTAGAGGCAGAGCCAAGGAAAGGGGCACTCCAGTTGCAGGGGGAGGGGAAGGGCCAGGCTCCAGACTGCTGGAGGTCCTGTGGCCCTTCCTGTGAGGCAGACATCAGCGCACCTCTGCATGGCGGCTCTCCCACAGTCAACAGGAGGAAAATGACACAATCAGCAACAGTTCCACAGAGCCTGATTAGAGCTCCCCGGAAAAGCCACTGACACCTTTATCAAGATCATCTTTTTTTAAAAGAAGGGGAAAGAGGCTCCTGAGTATTTTTCTAATTAAATGAAGCTACAGAGTCGCGCAACAAACAGTACAGAAGGTAAGGCACTTTGTCAGCACAGGCCAATCGGGGTTCGATCCCGGCGTCTCACATGATCCCCTGAACACCACTAGGAGTGATCCTTGAGCACAGAGTCAGGGGTAATCCCTGAGCATCACTGGGTGTGCCTCCCCCAAAAAAAAAAACCAACACTACAGATACAGTGAAAGAAATGCACCCACCCCCATAGATAAGGACTAGAACACAGTCTCCTGTGGCAAATCTTCCTGCCTGGGGTCACAGCCAAGCACTACCTCTACAATGTGCTGTGGGCTGACAAACTAGCTCTGTTTTTGAAGTTCCGTCTCTAACTCCTTCGGAGAGACTGAAAGTGCTTCTTTCTTTCTGTCTTGCTCAAATTGTACTCCTGATGCAGCTGTCTGCTTCGATTCTCCCCTCCATGAGCACACCTCAAGAATCACAGCTGTCAAAACAACATGCCCATTTTACAAATAAGCAGAGGCTTTGCAAATGCTCAGCCCATGCACATAATACTATGTTTCTCAGCTGCGGGGATTCAACGAGAAAGCGAAGGAACCGCCCAGCTCCCCAGCTGCGTGGTGGTATTTCACTAAAACATAGTCACCAAACTTCGATTCCATACCCAGGTCTTCTAATTGCTTTTCTGCTCCCACGCATTCCTTTCGAAGCCTTCCCTTTTCCTGCTGAGGCAGGTTCCATCCTCAGCACCCCATATGGTCCCCCAAGCCTTCATGATCCCTGAGGCCAGAGTTATAAAATAAAAGTTTAAAATTGAAAAAAAAAAAAACGTTAGAGAATTTATATGTGGTAGAAGCTTAGCCCAGAGGGTGGGGAAACCTTGATTTTAACTGGCCTCTCCTTCCTTAGAGCTCTGCATACATCCAAGTCCAGCCTGCTGGGTGGCAGGGAGCTGGGCTCAGCAGTAACCCACCAGGCTAAGTGGGTCCCCAGCATTGCAAAACTGGCAAAGCACAGCAAGTCAGGGACTTATAGACACCGATTCATTTGGCCCATGATTGAAGAATAGGGACATTAGGAACCCTGAGTGGGAGTGAATGGGAACAGCAGGGAGCAGTCAGGGTTCATCAACCATCTATGACTTAGAGCCTGACAATCATCACAGAGGATTCAGGCAACAAGCATTCATTGGTTTGGGCCAGGGAAGTGGCTCAGTGGTACAGCGCACACCTCAGAGGGTGTAAGGCCCCACATTCTGTCACCGGGACCTCAAAAATAAATGAACAGATAAAATAAAAATGTAAAAAAAAATTGACCTCTTAGCTGAGCCAACCCCAATGTGAAATCATTTTAATGGGAAAACTAACAAACATCGCTCTGCCTGGATTATCATGGCGGGACACAGAAACATGCCAAATCAACGTCCATGACTCACAAAGGCTCTGCAGACCTTAAAGAGGAGACCACAGAAGGCTGCTTGCTGGTCTGCTCCCCTTTGCTTGGGGAAAGGACTCCCCCAGCAGTGCTGGGGGAAACCAGGGCTACATCCAGAGGTGCTGGAGAGTCCAAGCAGGGCCCAGGGTTGGCTGCAAGCACTCCAGTCCTTGGGGCAGTGTGTTTCACCCCTTTCTTTCACTGTTAAGTTCACCGAAGTCTGTGACATGACGGGGAATGTGCTCACAGAGACCATTCTTTTTTTAAAAAATTTTTTATTATACCACCGTGAAACATACAATTACAAAGGTGTTCATAATTGGTTCTTGGTAATACAGTATACCAGCACCCATCCCTCCACCAGTGCCCCATTTCCACCACCAATGTACCCCCCCCCCCCCTCCCGCCCACCCCCAGGCTGCCTCAACAGCAGGTAGCCCTGTTTCCTCTCTTTCTCTCTCTGTCTCTCTGAGGCCATTCTGACAGCAGTTAAAGTATGGCCACACTAGAAGGAAAAGGGCACCTAATGATGACAGTTGCAGTAATTCAAATGAGAGACAAGGACGGGCACCCACAAAAGTCTGGAAATACAGAGAAAGGAGGGTTTTAATCTGGTGAAACTGGAACTGATGGCTGATTGTGAAGTTTGGGACAATGGCTGTGTGTGGCGGGGCGCGATGGGGGTGGGAGGTTAAGATCAGCCTTGGTAGTGGAGGTTGTCTGTGGGTGAGAAAGAAAATCAGGTAGAGACCATTTTTGGGCAAAACAGATGTCAGCTTTAACTGAAGTCTCTATTTGGGCACTCAGGAGTCAGCTACTGGAAACAGTCAGGTCTATGGGCAAAGAAAGAAACTTGGAGGTGTGGAAATATTCGTGATAAGAGCACAATATGAGTAAAAGCAGCAGCCATGAAGCGTGTAAGTGGGAAGGCAAGTGAGGCCCTCCTGTCTCTGTAAAGCAAGGGTGGTCTGCGGAAACCCCATTAATATCAATCCAATACTGCCAAGCGACATGTTTCTGTTATTCTGCCAGTTATTCAAATCTGTTCTTTCCCAACTTCCCACCTTTTGATGTAATCTTTCCCCAGTTAAAGGAAGCAACTTGTGACAAAGATCTTTTATTCATCTTTTTTTCACCTCCAAAAAGGTAATCAGCAGCCATATGTGCCTTGCAGGTTCTCTCCCCAATGGAACAAGATGTGGCAGAGAGTTGCTCAAAGAAAAAAAGAGAAAAAAGAAGGAAAGAAAGAAATTGCTAACTGAATAATAAAATGAGTTCACTTCCCTAGGCCTCTAACAAAGCAAAGGGATTAGGCATGAATAAGAAATTTAGGAACTGAATCTACCAGCTCCTTGATCATCAGAACTGAACTGATCACCAGGCCCGACCCAAGCCAAACACCTGCTGTCAGAGGGCAAGTGATGGGCACCACGTGACCCAGATGGTCATGATGGGCAGCTTCAAGTGCACATCAGTACTCATCCTTCAGGTAAGAGGGACAAGCAGAGACTGGGAGTGAGCCCACACACACCACCTCACACATCCATACTCTTTGCCTACCATCAACTGTTCTGGAAACAGGAAGTACCAAACCTCAGGAAAAGGAATGACAAACCAGAATAAGTGAAACTTCAGATGGCAAGACAAGAAGAGAGGGAACCAGGGCTGAAAGAGCGTGGATGCCCTACCCCAAGGCGACGTCCCGAATGATGCTCATTATCCAGTATAAACCCAGAAACAGGAGTTCAGCTAAGGGCAAAGCCGCCAGAGGTCTGAGAAAGCCAACTTCCTTTCCTACTGAGGGGTGCTGCCATGAAGAACCAAATTCGTTCTTACCATCACAAGCCCACTCTCAGCAGTCCATAATCTCTCCAAACGCTTTGTGCATCTATCTGCACCTATGGGGGGCTCCGAGAAAACCCTTCCATTCCTTCACTTGCAGCGGAGTCATATCCATTTCTGTCCCCACTGTCAAGGCTTGGGGCCTCTGCCTGGCTCTGTTCTAGCCCCTTTCTGCTCAGGGCACCAGTCACCAGGGCCAGGGCCCACTTTAATTCACCTTAATCTTACTTTAAGTGAACTGTGTGTATGGGGAAGCCCCATTTCCAAATAAGGACCTATTTTGAAGTTCCAACCAGATCAAAATTCTGAAGGGACACTCTTCAGTCCAGTCCACTAATGACCATGAAATTACCAGGGAAGAGTGTGTAAGTGAGCAGTCCTCTTGGGACAAGGCTGAAGTGTTCTAGGAGAACCTGAACGCTGAACAATGAAGTGGTAACTGCAAATGGAAGCCAGAAGGAAGTCTCAGGTATCAACAGAAGAACTTGCATCACCCAATTTAGACACATTAAATCGAGGAGCTCATGTTTCCTGAGATTACAGCTGCTGGGTCGCAGGATGAAGACCCACACGCCCACATTATGGCCAGACCATACAGAGCTGTCTAACTTCTACCATAGAAACAGCAGAGAACTGTGAAGACCACCTTCCCGTTCACACACTCATTACTCACACCGCAGGGAGAGAAAGAGCCCAGCAGCCTTCTAACTTCCAGCATCACAAACCAGAGGCCTCAAAGAGAAAAAACCTGGAAAGTTGGTGCCTAAAGAGAAATCTGAAGAGTTGGTGCTGAAAAACTGAACTCACTATTCTGAAGTTCTTTTGCACGTATACAAGAGAACTGATTTTTCCACCAGAAAAAGATATATACCACCCCTATATAAATATTTTAAGACGAAGCTACTAAAGAAAAAAATAATACCGAAAGAGAATGAGTGTGTTCGGTTTGCGCTTTAGTCAAGCACATTTGCACCCAGCCTTGCTTTAGCGATTTGAACATCTGAGCTCCTTCACCAGGCCCAAGTGCAAAAGACTATTCTATAAAGCGGGACGTAAAGGAAGCTGGACGATTTGCAACTCAGCACATTTTATAGGGTTTTTTGGCACATAAGGGTTATTTTTAAAGTGGGAAAAAATGTCTGTCCTCTCCCTACCCCAAACACAGCTGAGCTGACTCAGCACATATCAACCCCTAAAATAAAATCCCAGTTCGCCGAGCATAAGCATGGAAAGTTCCAACCCCAAGGGCGACATTTCAGATACCAGCTGAGAAGATCAGGGAGTGGGTGGCTTAAGACAAGCTGACCACAAATCATGTTATAAATGTAAGAACTTTCACCAGAAAACCATGAGCGACCCTAGAGTCCAGGGAAGAAAAGTCTTTAATAATAAGCAAAGTAATATGAGTGTATTGCCTAGAGATAGAGAAACTCGAGGATTCTGGTAGCTAATAAATCATTTCCCACAGGTGAACACTCAGATTTTCCAGGAATGCAGCTGAAAGTTCGAGTTTCTTCATTTAATTTAGAGATGCTTCTGAAGACGATATTACAATATATACTGTACAAATCCACACTTTACCAAAGATCTATGTAATCAAGCACAACTCTCTGATGGCCCCAGAGGTGTGGAAGTACTTTGCACAATCTTCCTATTTAAAAACAAAACAAGAACTCAACATCAAGAAGAGCATTCAGGTGGGAATCCTCCAAAAATCAGGGGCGCTCCCAGGCCTTACTCTCCCCTCCTTTGTCTTCTAAATAGATTTTTACTGAATATGGTCATCTGCTACGCCCCGTCCTTTGCTTTCAATTTTGACTGCTTGAGGACAAAATCTGAACATCTGTACCCGCAACAATACCACATCCTGGAGAACACACCAGATTTCAAGTTGCTACATCTCAGAGTTAAACATCAAAGTGGATTATGGTCGCCCCCCCCCCTTTGTAATGAAGCTCACCAAAACGATGTCCAGGATAGTATGAAGACCTAAAAAGTAGATAGAAGAGGTCTGCTCAGTGAAACCAAGGTGCCAAGGTTTCACTGCCTAAATTAGCACAACATATTGCTCGGGAAGCATCTGTCGTTATTCTCCTTTAATGGGTAATGCCTAAACATGAATATTTTTTTCGATCATAGAACCTTTAGGATCAGACTGTATATCTGAAAATTTGGTTGGAATTTGAAAGGGAATTGTCAATATCAACTTGAGAAATAGGTGTTTTCAACATATGCTAACTTTGAGAAAGAGCATTTACGTGGCAGGAGGTAGAACGTCACCTTGCTGAAAACAGAAACAGTCCATTCACCAGTCATTTCTGGATTTTGGTTTTTCTCTTTGGTTTATGGGCACACCCGGCAGTACTCAGTGCTTACTTCTGGCTCTGCACTCAGGAGGTGGTACAAGGAGGTCGACAGAAGGTGCCTTGGATCCAAACTGGGACTGGCTCCATGCACTGGCCATGGTCTTGAGCCCTGTACTGCCACACCAGCACCTTGACAGTCATTTCTGATCATTACTGACACCAAACCTGTAGGCACAATTCAAAGAGCATCTAAAGTGATGCTTGGTCTCCAATATGAACAAAATCCTGGGGTCTCCAAGTAGGATCCTATTCAAAAAAAGCCTGGTCAAAAACTCTTGGTTTTGAACATCTCTGGATTTCAGGATATCTCCATTTGCTCCAAAAATTTACAGCCTCACTGACGGCAACAGCTGGCACAGAGAAAGCAAGGACAAGAACCTCATATAAACCTGTCAATTTAAATCACAATGCATTCACAACCTTAGGGCCCATTCTGATCATTAATGTAAAGGACTTTTCCATAGCGTGAGTGAATCAAATTAATAGGAAGTGAAAAATGTGCAGACGACAAAGGGAATGTTTATAAAGTCAAACATCAGAGGTGTTTAATAACATCAGAGGTGATTAATAACAAGAATCCCCAGCCTGCCTGCCAGCTTTGTACTCAACACTGAGGATTAAGAAATCCGCTATAGATGTTGAGACCGATGAGTGGGAGTTTTGAAGGAAAAGGCTGTTCAGCCCTACTCAACAGCCGGAGACAGGAGAGCAAGAATCCCTCCCAAGAAAGCACCGTGCCAAGACAGAGAAGGGAACATGTGTGAATAAATGTCGAAAGGGTGTATAACACCAACCTAGAACTGAGCATTACAGGCCAAAAAATGCACATGATGGCCTCTGAGTGTAGGTAGTGCAACCCACAATGTGTAAGAGAAGGAAAAGAAAGAGAGGGAGAAAGAAAAGAGATAAAGAACCTTCCATTTAGGCAGGCTATGGGAGGGGGGGGAGGGAAGTGGGGACTTTGGTGGTGGGAAATGGGCACTGGTGGAGGGCGGGTGCTGGAACACTATGTGACTGAAACCTCTAAACATGAACAACGTTGTAATTGTATATCTCACGGTGGTATAATAAAATATTTAATTAAAAAAAAAAGAAGATAATGCTCCAGAAAGGGTCTAGGCCTACAATAAAAACAAACAAACAAAAAAAAACCAAGAAAATCTGAAAAGAAAAAAAAAAAGCACCGTGCCCTTACTCCAGAAGGTGGTGCCAGCTCTGAGCACGCTCTACAACCACAGACATGGCTTGGGGCCAAGACAGGAAAGTAACCTGCCCCATCTTTCTCCCAGAGTCTTGCCTATGCAACAAGATTGGAGAGAAAAGGAGATTGTCACCATTGGCTTAGCAGAGTTGACTCTGACCTCACATTGTCTGTTGAAGTATAAGAAAATGCTGTAATGTGACCCTTGCAGCTCTGAAGAAATCTGACCAAACATTACTTTGCAGCTCCATCCCAAAGACTAATGAGATCATGTCTAAAGGGCGGACAGCCTTCAGACCCGTGGCGATCACCACCTGCTGCTGTCCGTGTGCTGTGAACACACGGACAGCAGCCACTGTGAACAAGGATATAAAGGTGTGTGTTCTAGATAAGCAGCCATTATTATCCCAAAGAGGACAGTGAACCTTGCTGTCTGTCCATGGTTCCACACACACAGCAGGGAAGCAGTTCTGTCTACAGGACCTTTAATTTATTGTCATGGGCACCAAGAGCAAAGGCACCCGAACAAAGCATTTCATTTCTATGAACTTCAGTTTTTTAGCAATGAAATTAGATCCTCCTGCAGATTGGAGGGGCAAATTAAATAAAATATTTATTTATTTGGGACCACACCCAGTGAAGTTCTGGGCTAATGCCCAGCTCTGCACTCAGGGATCACTTCTTACAGTGTTCAGTGAACCATACAGAGTCTGTCTACTTAAAATAAAGTTAAAAAAAAGTGAAACAGGGGACTGGAGACATAGTATAGTGGGTGGGGTGCTTGCCTTAAATTCAGGTTGCCCAGGCACTTCCAGGGTGATCTCTGAGTCCAGAGCCTGACGAAACCCAGAGCACCACTGCCTGTGGTCCCCATAGCCACCCCCGGAGAGGCCAGAGAGTGGGTAAGACACTTGCCTTGCACACGCCCAACCTGGGATCAGTCTCAGTACCCCATGTGGCCTTGCAAGCCCCTTTCAGGAGTGATTCTCTGAGCACAGAGCCAAGTGGAAGCCTATAGCACATCTGGGTGTGACCCCCCAAAACACAAGCAAAAGTGAAAACAACACTCAGTGCTTGTAAGAAAACTCAATAAATAATGTCTTAGCTGCAGTAAGTCATATATAGGCCTTAGGAAAGGAGCCTGCTGGTTCACAGAACAAATGGAAGTGGTATAGGAATCATGGGAACAGTGGACACCCAACAAATGAATCACATCTTCTATAGTCAGCTCAGACAGAAGATGTTATCCCACGGCAACAAGGCTATTAACAGTAGTTAGGTTACCAACCTGGTTAATAAAAGCACAGCTCCCCAGAATAGAGACAGCATCGTTTGCACAGAATGTCAGCCCTTTCCATACTGACTCAGGAGTCCTGCAATGAGGGCGCAGGCTCACTCCACTTCTCGCACATATGGTGAACCCTGGACACAGGCGGTGGGTGCTAATTTGACTTCCCTTTATATAGTCTTATATCACACAGCTGTCAGCCGAGTGTCCCACTTTCCCCTAAAGTTAATTCGGGGAGAAATTCACTTAGTATCTGCTGTGCACCATCAACTGTATGGACGGGGTCATGGCCAGGTAGGTGAAGCACATGTGAGTCTTAGCCTAAATAGCATGTCTAATGAGACGGCAGCTATTCACAGACAATCTCTCAACTATACTACACTGTGAAAAATCATGTACAGGGAAAATTATTGGGAGGAGAGGGGTTGGTTGGGGGAAGACTTTCCAGGAAGTCACTTAGATCTGAAAAAATATATGTAATAAGAGAAAAGAGGACAGAGAGGCCACTGCAGTGAGAAGAAAGTGCAAGTGCCACAGACCTAAGGGGAGAAATAACAAAATACATTCCAGAATCGAAAAGATGCCAGAATGAGGTCCTGGGGGCAGAGCGAGAGAGCGCGCTCTGGGTGGGGAAGCTGGGCGAAGGGGAATGTGCTGGGTCTGACAGCTTTGGAAAGCAACAGGAGTCTCAGATCAAGGAGGAGCTGGATAGCACCCAATGTAAGGCTTCTTTAGCTGCAGTTGAGAGTAGAGAAGGCAAAGACCAGCACACGTGGGCCTTCAGCTGGGAAGGGCAGAGGCTGCGGCAGTGCAGTGGGCAGGGAAACATTGGCACACAAGCACAGCAGGAGCTGGTGAGGGCTGGAGTCAGAGGGGCAAAGAAAGAGGGAGTAATAGAGCCCTAACCCGAACACCACAGCGTGCTAGAACAGAAACTCTTTCTCTGACCTAATTTCCTTTCTGTGCCCCAGAAGTTTGGGTGCTACCTGATCGGCGCCCTGGTCTTGTGGCATGGCCCCCCATTTACATGACTTTCACCTGTAGCCCCATCACTATAGTTTTAAACTGTTAGATTCACAAGTTTACTTCCTCTAGAGATCATTACTATCTACCCCAAAGAACTCCATACTGCACCCAGGAGGCGGACCTCAGGAATGATAAGTTTCAAAAACAAAACTACTTGAAGGAACAGAAATCTGAAACTACTCCCTGCACTCCCGTCGATACATGCCCAAATGTTTGCATTTATCAAGGAGGAAATGCCCATAGTAAAGTATCTTGACTGGTCTTCTCCTTCTCCAAAAATCTTAATGGTCTGAAAACAATAAAGTCAGCCATCAGATTACAAATCAGTCTCACCCTCAACTGCTTATTCAACAGGAAATGGTGGGCAACGCACTGCCAGTCAGAGGTTTCTGGAAGTAGAAGAGTCTGGCCCAGGTATTTCATGCCAGAACTGAAGCTTCACTTGGCTTCCAGCAACCCTTTCTTCTATCACTCCTGACCCTTCAATCATCTGATCAAGTTACAACTTTGAACACAAGGGTGCCCATGGTGACAGAAATTCTGCAATTAAGGGACAGAAGTCATAATGATTCATATGTCATTTGCAAAAAAGTTTACATGGATTTAAAGTATTTTGAGAAGCTGGGCAGACAATTTACTCTGTAGTGCACAAGTCGAGAATGGGTGAAGGCCAAAATTCGACCCTGGCAACACACAGCTACAGAGCAATGCCAGGTAGAGTCCGGGTGACCCTGGCACTGCCGGACCAGAGCAGGAACCGTAGGTTGTGCACCTCCGGGAGTGGCCAACTATCTGGAGATGGTGTCTATAAGAAATATTTTGGAAATTCTGCCTCTGCGATTCCAGGACAGTTGGAGTTTGAGGGAGGCCCAGTGAAGATCCCAGCTGGCAGGCGATCCACAGAGAAAAAAAGTGACTTAGCGCACAGACTACAGTTTTCCATGGGCTGATCACCAAGCATTAAGAAAAAAACAGAGTGAGAAAGAAACTGTTTTTGCCCCGTTCTACTGAAACAACATCCATCTCACCCGCTCACACACCTAGGACTTTGCTCTGGGAAAGAGAAAGAATGGATCAATTTTCAGTAAATTTCATTACATGGCGCAGGATGACTCCCAGCAGAAACCAGCAAGGTATCTCTTTGCCATAAATTTTCCTTGGCCAAGATTTTAGGGGAAGGAGAGAGGGCAGATAATAAAGGGGATGGGCAGGGCTTTACTTCACAACGAATCAGGTAGCACCCAAACTTCTGGAACAGACCGGGACAGAGCAAGTGAGGGAAACAAACACAGCTGGCCCTGGAGAAGGGTCCCGTGAGAGGTCACCAGTCAAATCAGCTCCACACTGGTTCCAATCTCCTGATCACTGAGCCAGTGAGAAGATTAAAAAAAAAAAAGGTAAAACGGCTTGTTTTCATGCCAAATAAAAGCCATCTCACAACGTCACTCCCTTTGTGGTAGCTGGGGGCGGGGGGGGGGGGGAAATGGAAAAGATTAGAAACATCCCAGATTCTCCTACTGACCCCAAGAGATGGGGAAGGCCAACAGTCTGCCCCATGGACAGATCACAAAGCCAAGGATTGGGCAAGGCTCGAGGCCCGCAAACAGGTATTCTGCCAGAATGAAACGCTGGGCGGCGTCAGAGTCTCAGCCAGAGGCGATCCCATCTGAACCAGCTCCTGAACAGTTCCCCTTCTGTCGCGTTCCTCTCCACTGCAGAACTTCTGGAAATATGGGAATATGCCATCCTGGAGACTAGCTGAGATGGTCAAAAATAAAAGTCTGGGCCAAGAAGATGGCTTTGCCTCCCTAATCTTTCCTCGGCACTGACACGTGACGTTAATCAGCTTCTGTGCACACAGGCATAAAGCACGCACACTCCCTCTCGGTGCCTTTGAATCACCGAGTACCACGCAGAACAGCTGCAGAGGTCTGAAGGGAATAGGCAGAAATGCACCATGAGGTGCCTGCCTCCTCCCAAGGCTGACAGTTGTGCCTGCTCCCAGACCTGAGAGCACTTAGGTGTTAGCTGTCACAACCGCTGTGACAGCCTTCACAAAAGACGGGGTCAGTGGTTTCAGGTGATGAGGCACGAATACCATTTGCTGCAGGGCACAGCTGCAGCCAGCCCCCTGCAGTCCTCCTAGTGGGCATGAATGTCACCAATGGAGACAAAACTGGGGCTCAGCAAGAATGGACCCCACTTACAGGAGAAGTTTCTCCCACAAAGAAGAAACTGCTAACAACCACTGACTCTGAATCTGGAGACTGGGTCTTCGATCCTGAGACAGAGGATTTCACAACAACCTGATGCTCAGCCTAAAGGAAAACAGCCCAGTGTTCACCATCAAGAAGTGCCCAGTGGGTGCTGTAAAAGCTCAGATGCGCTGAGACCAGGTGACTGGCCTTGCCCAGGCCACACAACCGGCCTCACCTGCAGGGAAGCCGCGCGGCTGCTCTCTTCCATGTTGTTTTGGACAGGGTTCAACTGAGGCGCACACTCGTGAGGGAATTTCTTGTTTATCTTGATGCTACTATTTATGAGCCAATAAATGAGTGATATGTCAACTTGCGGAAATGAAGATGTGGGACAACAGGATCAGATAGCAGGGAGATGGAGGAACTGAGAGAGGCTGGAAGCCAGCACTTGCGGCCTACCTCATGAATGAGTACCGCATTCTGTCAGCTTTTATACAATGACAAATGAGCCTATTCGCGGAAGGAACCTGAGGAGATTTTATACGATTTTATACTCATTTGAGGGAATCCAGTTTGGTTTCTCACGCTCAAAATTAGCCATTTCAGCTTATGCTCAACTTCAAAATCTTTGATGTGATTTATCACGCCAGTGACTGCTGTAGATAATAAAAATTGGCCATATTTATATTTACAATATGCTACTTTGGCATTAGTTCAAAAGCCAAAGCCTTATAAAGCCTGTCACATCACCAGTAACTAAAAAAGAACTGCATTTAAAAAAATACTAATGTGGCTTTGATGTGCTATAAGGCACACCAAGAGCAGTAAGGTCCTGCCTTTCTGAAGATACAATTTAAAATCAAACAAAACAAACAAATCTCTTTTCCCCTAAAGAAGAACTCTCATTGAAGAAAAGTCAGGGAAAGAAGAATTTCAGTCCACAGGAACAAATTCGCTACCATGAGTGGCAGATCCGCTTTGCGTACCTCAGTGTACCTCAGCATTCCAAGGAGGCAGAAAACTCCCTGAAGGGGGAGAAGAGGTATGGAAAACAAGGAATGCTTAGAGAATAGCTCTGCTGTGTGGAGTGGCCAACTGTCACAGAAGATTCTGTTCTAAGAACACAAGAAACTGTGCTCTTAGGAGTCTGAGCTCTTGCGCTGGAATGGAATCAATGTATCGCAAATCTCCCAGAAACCCACCCCCTCCCCAGCCCAGGTTCCAGCACACCTTCTGTAGAAGTTACTGGCAATCCGTCGAGACAGTCCGTCAAGGCAGAGCTCGTTCCAAGCTGCATGGCTGCAGGCAAGCCCAATGTCCTAAAATGCCCTTCTCCTCTTCAGCCCCCACCGTTCCCTCAGAGGAGAAGGCCAGAAACAGAGCAGTAACCTTCCCTCACTGGCGAATCCCCTAGTACCAAGCATTTAATGGACAGGGCTGGAAAGAGCAAGAAAGCCAAGTGGCTGGGGCTCAGGGCAATATGGAATTATTGAGACTGGACTAGCTCCTGCACCCTGGGAAGAACATGGTATACGAGCTCTGCAATCACATTATGGACAGGGCCCCTATTTTAAACCTCTCCCGACGATAGCCCAGCGGGTGGGGCGTTTGCTTTGCACCGCTGGCCTGCCTGTGCCGGCCTGGGTTCGATCCCCGGCGTCCCATATGGTCCCCCGAGCGCCGCCAGGAGTAATTCCTGAGTGCAGAGCCAGAAGAAACCCCTGAGCATTGCTGGGTGTGACCCAAAAAGCAAAAAAAAAAAAAAACAAAAAAAAAAAACTCTCCCGAGGGGTACCACTTTCTGACACAGAGGAACAACTCTTCTCCTACCAAAGTCACAGCATTGACGTGGAAGAGGCGCTTTCAACTGCTAGGCTCCAGCAGCCGCCAATGGGGGGCCAACTGAAAGTCATTCCCAGCACCCTGCACACGTGCTTGTGCCATCACTAACCTTTTTCCCAATCAGCTTCTTTCGAAGGAATTCCCGGGCTTCAAACATGTAGGGAATGTCATACAGGGGACGAAGTTTCTTGTTCTTATCCTAAAAACAAAACAAAATATTGCATCAGAATGTATTGCAGGGGAAATAAAAGGAAGCAAGAAACTAATAAAACCAATAGCACAGCTACTAGAAGCCATCTACTAGAAGAAAAATGTCCTCTATCTTCTGGAATCACAAAGCGCTAGATACACAGTAAATGATTAATAAATATTTGGCTAAAATGCTTTGCAGGGAATAAAATGATCTTTTAATATGACAGGCACAAAAATAAGTAGTGGAATGTTTGTGATCACCAAAACTGGAAACCACCTCAATATTCATGGAAAGGGAAAGAGCTACATAAACTACAGGAATGAAGGAGCTCGGTATGTATTCAGGCCCTTCAAATAACTACAGCGCACTATAAATCTAATCCCATTACACTGTAAGCCTAAATTAAGCATCTACAAAGTATTAGCCCCATACAAAGCAATTTTGGACTAAAAATTCTAGTAATCTATCACAAGGGAAGAAATAGAAACACATTTTTTTAAAGTAATAAACTATATGATAGAAACTAGAGACTACGAGTTGTAAAAAGTTCAGCAACGTGGGAAGAGAGAAGCAATCAGCAATCAGAAATGTCTCGAGGCTGGAGAGACAGCACGTAGGGCTGACTGACCCACGTCTTCCAACTGACCTGGGTTCAATCCTTAGCACCCCATATGGTCCTGAGTGGACCTGGAGCAAAACACCAGGAGTAAGTAAGCCTTAAGTACTATCAGGTGTGTGCGTGTGTCTGTTACTGTGTGTGTGTGTGTGTGTGTGTGTGTGTGTGTTTGTGGGGGTTGGGGGGGAGGGAGTGGGCGCCGCAAAAATAGGTTTCATTACCAAGATAGTTAATATACATTTGTAGGAGAGAAAGGGTCCCTATAAGGATACCCATGAACAATGTCATGGGTATCCTTATAGGGACCACACTGAATCTGTATAAAGCTCTAGGGAGCATTACTATTTTGACTATGTTAATTCTCCCAATCCATGAGCAGGGAATGTCTCCAGTTCCTCATGTCCTCTTTTATTTCTTGAAGCAGCATTTTGTAGTTTTCTTTGTAAAGATCCTTTACATTCTTAAACTGATTCCTAGATATTTGATGTTCTGTGGCATAATTGTGAATGAACTATTTTTTTAATATCACTTTCTTCTCTTTTGTTGTTTGCATATAGGAAAGCCGTTGAAGTTTGGGTACTAATTTTATACCCTGTCGCTCTACTATAAGAATTTATTACTTGTAGAAGTTTAGGGTAGAGAGCTTAGGGTTCTCTAGGTATAGTATAATGTCATCAGCCAATAGTGATAGCTTGACTTCTTCCTTTCCTATCTTAATGCCCTTAATGTCCTTTTATTCCCTGATTGCTATAGCAAGTACTTCCAGTACTATATTGAACAAAAGTGGTGAGAGTGGGCAACCTTGTCTTGTCCCTGATCTTAGGGAGAAGGCTTTCATTTATCCCCATTGAGAATGATGCTCGCTATCGATTTGTGGTAGAAGGCTTTGATTATATTGAGGAAATTTCCTTCAATTCCCATTTTATAGCTTTTATCATAAATGGGTACTGGATCTTGTGATGACTCAATCTTCGATAAAGGAGAAAAAAATATTAAGTGGAGCAAAGAAAGCCTCTTCAACAAGTGGTGCTGGGAAAACTGGGCAGATACATGTAAAAAATGAACTTAAGACTTCCTACTAATGCCATGCACAAAAGTCTGATCAAAATGGATTAAAGATCTCAACATCAGACCTGAATCTATAAAGTACACTGAAGAAAACATAGGCAAAACCCTCTACAACATTGAAGCTAAAGACATCTTCAAAGATGAAACACAACTGACAAAGCAAACGGAAGCAAAGAAAAACAAATGGATTATATGAAACTGAAAAGCTTCTGCACCTCAAAAGAAACAGTGACCAAGATACAAATAGCCCACAGAATGGGAAAGAATATTTATGCAGTACCCATCTGATAATGGGTTAATATCAAAGCTATACAAGACACTGGTAGAGCTTTACTAGAAAAAAAAATAAAACCCCATTAAAAAATGAGAAGAAACTTCATCAAAGAAGAAATTCTAATGGCAAAAAGACATATGAAAAAGTGCTTTTCATCATTAATCATCAAGGAGATGCAAGTCAAAATGACAATGAGATATCATCTCACACCACAGAGACTGGCACACATCCAAATCAGCAAGAACAACCGGTGCTGGCGTGGACGTGGGGAGAAAGAAACTCTCATCCACTGTTGGTGGAAGTGCCGACTGGTACAGCCCTTCCAGGAAATATGGACATGCCTCCAAAAACTTGATACTGAGCTCCCATTTGACCCAGCAATACCACTCCTGGGAATATACCCAACACAACAACAGAAACACGATCTGCACTTCTATAGTCACTGTGGCACCATTCACAATAGATAGAAACTGGAAACAACCTGAGAGCCCGAGAACAGAAGAAAATAGATAAAGCAACTATGGTATATCTACATAATGGAATACTAGGCAGCTTTCAGGAAAAACAAAGTCATGAAATTTGCCTACAAATGGATGGACATAGATTATCATGCTTAGTGAAATTAGTGAGAAGGAAAAGGACAGATATAGAATGAGTGCATTCATTTGTGGGATATGAATATGTACCAGTGTTCTACTAAGTGTTGAAAATGGTAACGCCAGATTAGAACTGAGCATTGAATATAGGCAAAGGGATATACAAGATAACCCCCAAATGTATGTATGGCAAGCCACAATGTGTAAGAGAAGGGAAAAAGAGAGAGAGAGGAGGGAGGAGGGAGGGAGGAGGGAGGGAGAGAGAGAGAGAGAGAGAGAGAGAGAGAGAGAGAGAGAGAGAAGAGGAAAAGTGTTTGCTATGGAGGCAGGCTGGGGAGGGAGAAGAGAATCTGGGGACATTGGTGATGGGAAATTCACACTGGTGGAGGAATGGGTGCTGGAACACTGACTGAAACCCAAATATTAACATCTTTGTAATTGTATATAATCTCATAATAAAATTAAATAAATGCAAAAAAAAGAGGAAAAATACCATATTCCAAGTTAGGATCTCAGGCATAAGAAATCTGCTTTTTAGATGGGGGGGGGGGGGGGGCTGGGGTAGGATCCTCTAGGGCGAGGTAGAGGATGTGTCCAACAGGGAGATGCCTGGTCTGGAATGCTGATGCTAATGCCTCTTTCCTGTCAGCCCTTAAGAGAACCTGCTCAATTCTGCTGTTCCCTGTAACCTCCAGAGCTAAGTACAGGGCCTCCCTTAGCACAGACTCAGTACAAATACAAGAAAGTCTCAGGACGGAATGCAAAGGGCAAATGTGCGAGAATAAGACAGCCTGTACAGACTGGAGATCTCCTGGAGCCAATTATCATTGTGGGGCTGGGGGTGGGATGGGAAAGAACACAAACACATACACACAAGAAAATCAACAAATCCCTAACTTAGATGCATTCTATTGCAACCCTACCCACAAGACAAGCCTGCCTGGCCTCACCCTTACTACTATGTACTGTGTAAGTAAGCCTCTCTCTATTATCCTTTATATACTTAAAGACATTCAGATAATTCATTTTCATAAATAGCCAACTACTCCCCAACAATGATTGTTTAACATCCCCATTGTAAAAAATTCAAACCAGGCTTGGGTTTGAATTCAGCACCAGAGTCCCAGAGTCTAAAGCCAGTAGTAACCCTGAGCACTGCTAGGTGGGGCAAAGAACAAATGGGGAAAGAAACCCTAATGACAGTAGAGTTAAATCAAGGCAATACAAACAGAGGGGCCCATATATGCCAAAACCTCTAGTACAGAGCGACTAAACATGACCAGGTGAGGTCCAAAACAGTAACAAACTGACTCAATTAGAAAGTAAATAGGACACAGAGAGTCAGCAGCAATATTCAGAGTTTTGCCCAGATACCTTCAGAAGTGAAGGTGAGTCAGGGGGTCCCTGTGCCTTCTCCCCACTAATGAAGAGAGGACACCCACACACTTGAAACAGGAACAATTGGGATGGCCAAGCTTGGATCCAGGTCTTGGGAGTCAAAATCACAGTCTAGTAAAGGTACATCTCTGAAATAATGACTGTTCTTGTAGGGAGGCACAACCTGGTGATATTCAGGTCCTGGCTCTGCGCTCAGGGATCACCACTCCTGATAGTGTTTGGGGACCATATGGGACGCTGGGGATCAAACAAGGGTGAGCCACGTGCAAAGCAAGCGCCCAACCTGCTGTACTTTTGCTCCAGCCCAAAATAAGTACATCTTAACAGAAGGAATGTCACGCTGAGATGTTCAGATAGGGGGAAAAAGACAAGGAAAATGGGGCACATGAGAGTTGCTGGGTGGGGGGGAGATGGGTAACACAAAGGCAGATGGACATGGTTATGGATAATTTCTAAACATCCAGGCAGCCAAATGAAAATAGTGGGACACTCCAGAGGAGCTATGTATAACATCTAAGCCCTGAAATAGAGTTCATTATGACATGCTATGATTCCGGAAGAATGCTAGCTACAGAAGATGCCAGGTGCCAGTAATGAACAAGATTTTTAATAAAGACAAAAATCAATGGCTATCAGAATCAGCCCTCAGGAATAAAGAGATACCAGTGTACTCATATTCACCAAGCAATAGAGGACATTCTATTTACAGAGCAGTTGTGTGATTATATAAGCCTAGGAGAACACTTTAACAATCGAATCACACAACACATCAATATTTACCTTACTTACCCTCATGGCTCGCCACAGAACTGGAATTTCTGAACCTTTCCCTACTTATTCTGAAACACCACCAGTACAAGGAATGGCAGTTCACAGAAATGCTACACCTGTGAATAAAAGGTAACATATGCTTCCAACAAGCACTTAAAATGAAGACCGGGATGAGACAGGTACACCGACATGTGTGAAAATGTCTCAGCAAGAATCCCTCAGCTAGTCCACATGACTGGGCCAAGTCAAAATACCCTCAGAAGAATGAACGAAAATAAATTGTAAACCAACATCCCCACTGAAAAAACAGGACAACCGGAGTCTGATTATGTCTCTCATGAAGCCAGGAGAGAACTAATAGCACAGGCAGAAAGCAAGAGATCACAGTGAAAACAGAATCATCCTGTACTCTAACCCTTCAGAGCTCGGAGCTATTGACATCTGCAAACATCTTACAAGAGCGATATTAGAAGTCCCTAAGAAACCACAAAATAAAAGCAATTCCTCCAAATTACCAGGTACATAAAAGCCTTTGAAATCTCTAAGAGGCAATTGAAGTATAGAATGTATTCTGAGAAAACAGGACTTTAGATGAATCTTGCCTGCTAAAAAGGACAGTCTAGTTTAGATTCTAATTTACATGAAAATATTTCTTTATAATAAAAATAGAAAAAAGAACGCTTGCTTTCTCTGGAGAGCTAATAACACTAATATGTGGTGCAATCTCTGTACATCCTGAAATGAGAGGCAGACCCTGCAACCACTCACATTAGAGAGAAGTTCTGGCTTGGGGGGGAGGACAACACCCAAACCCCAGCATCAGAAGACACAACCAAGATAGGAACAACAACACCATCAGGCTGGAAACCAGAATGAGGTGGCCAGCCAATGCTCATCTGGAGGGAATGAAATGGACCTGGGCCACTGGATCAAAGCCTTCTACCAACTGCCATTCAGGTCTTGTTTGATCTAGTCTATTCATTCGAAAATAAATTAAAAAAAAAACTGTGGCTCCAGATTTAATAACCTTGGGATACTGTGGGACTTCTTGCACAAGGCTGAATGCTTACTTACTATGAAGACTTCACGAAAAGATAAAGTTCTTTACTTAAGACATCATGAACAACATATAAGGCCAAAAGCAGCTCATAAGTGAAAAGGACAGGTGAAAAATGGAGCAGAAGGAGCATGAAGTGCAGTACAGAGCTGCAGGTATGGTGATCATGGTCAGACTCACTAGACTACATTTTAGTTTGGGGGTGCGGGGAGGGGGTGCTTGGACAATACTTTGCATTGCTCAGGGCGATCCTGGCTTTGTGTTCAGGGATCACTCATAGTGCTGCTTAGGACCTCACATCTGGTGCTGAGGATTGAACCAAGACCAGCTGCATCATCACTTGTAGAAAGGCAGAGAGAAGGGCCCATGCAAAAAGGCAAAGGCATCACAGTGGCTCTGGCAGAGTATGGGCAAATATTAAGTGCACTTGAACCCTAACACTTGGGAAGTAAAAGGAACATTATCAGAAGAATTAGGAACTCAAGAACAGCAACAGGCTATGAAGACAGCGGACTAAACAGTGGAAAGAATTACTGTGGCAAAGAAATATTCAATCTAAGATATTTTGACAAGAACCCAGGCAGGAAATGATGACGTTTATGTCAAGGTGGTAGGTGTGAACAAGGTAATGTGGAGGTGTTATGAAAGCAGACTGAAGGAGCGTGAGTGGATTCAGAGAGAGGAAGAATAAAGATGACACCAGGTGTCCTGATAGCACAAGGAAATAGGAATGGGGCCTTCCCTTGAGCGGGGGCACCACCACTGGGCACGTGGGAGGGAAGGATTAAGACCAGAAATTCAGTTACAGATAAGCTAAACTCCTCTCCCACAGCGCAGTGGAGACTTCAAGAAGAGCTGAGAAGAATCACATGAACCTGTGATACAGACCTAGGAGTCACTGCCATACAAATAGTGTTGGAAGTCCAGAGACTTGAAAAGGGCTGGTTCCTGAAGCATTATGACATGAAATAAAGAATAAAAGGGAATAGCCCGTGGGTCTGATCTCCGGCATCCCATATGGACCCTGAGCACTGCCAGGAGTAATTCCTGAGCTAACAGCCAGGAGTAACCCCTGAGCACCACCAGGTATGACCCAAAAAAGGCAAAAAAACAAATAAAATAAAATAAAATAAAAGGAAATCTGCAAAACGATTATGAGAAGGGGCAATCCATATGAAAAGGGCCTGAGGATATTTAAAGAAGGTCCGGCAAGCAGGGAAAGAAAGTGAAGTGGAAAAGGACCAGCTGTGCCAATTGCAGCCAAATAGGGCAGTGAGATGATGATTACGATTTGCATGTTGGACTGAGCTAAGTATAGGTCATAAGTAACTTGCCAAGAATAACTCTGTTGGGGCTGGAGACATAGTATAGGGATTGAGGCACTTGCCTTGCATGCAGCCAACCCCAGTTCAATCCCCAGCACCACATATGAGCTCTGAGCCCCCACCAGGAATAACCCAGGAGGGCAGAGACAAGAGTAAACCCTGCACAGGGGTAGCCCAGAACCCTAATAAAAGAAGAGCTTTGGTAAACCAGGGGGTGCTGGTGGTGGAATTCAAGCTCTGTAAGCGCAAGACCCCTGTTTCAGTGCCCAGCACTATCAAGGAAACCCCAGAACAAGAGCAAGAATTTGTTTCCTTAAGCCTGACTGGAACTAAAGCGGGAAGATATGCTCTGCAGAAAGTTTGTACCTCATTTCCAAATTTGTGCCACAAGAGGAGTCTGCAATAACTATGTGGCAATGAGGCAAGAAAAGGGGGGTAAAGAGAAAGTGGTACAATCACACAACACTAAGCAAAATTATGAGCAAAATCATGAACAAATCTGAAAACTATACTGAGAAGGAAAAGTGACTTGGAGAGTGATACAGCAAAAGTTCCGCTTTAAAACAGATTAAAAGCAGACACAAGTCACATTATTTAAAGTGCTATGGAGATGGTAGAAAGGTAAAAAGCATAGAAATAGAAAATGATGGTTACTGGTATGAAGAAGGCAATGGAAGAAGGGGAAAGGAAAAGGGCACACTGGCTAACGTATATTCCAGCTCACATGCTATTTGCCCTACTTAAGAGGGGGTCTGAAGCAAATGTGGTATAACACTGTTGAAAAACAACATTTGCGCTATGACTCAATAGTGCTGGATTTTTTTTTTTCCCTGTGAGGCAAAAATGTTTTGAGATAGGAAATCCCAAATCTGGTCTGGACAACCTTTCCCCACTGCTCCCAGCGTCTGGTGCTTTTATTCCACTGGAGCAGAATAACTAGGCATCCTTGTCCTAAGAAATGCATTAAATTTCATTTTTAGTTGAAGAGATAGATATTTCTTCACGGATGTATTCAATGAAGCAGAAGGAGATAATTTAGCTAAAAACAAGCTCTTAAATAACTAGGGTCAAAACAATTTTGACTTTCTCAAAGGTGACTTGAACTATAATGTATTAATTGAAGTAGTCAGTCGGAATTATAATCTATGAAGATCTTAAAACTGACTGCGGAATTTAAATGCTAACAGACATGATAAGATTAAAATGGATAAAATTTCTAACAGTAAATAATGGACTAGTCCCGTGGCCCTGCCACACATGCCATTTTAATAAACAAAGGCTGTGATTTCCATTTGAATGATGGATTTGAAATAGGAACATTACCACATGCCCTGGGCATATTTACAATCAAGAACCATTCATTCCCCTGGCAGACAGGAGACAAAAATCCACAGGGAAGGCCACTATTTTATGGTCCTTAATATATACAATAGTATATTTTTACAAAAAGGCAGATCAACTATTAGGAAAGCTATATGTTCAAAACAGTTACCACCCTGGCCAATAAGAAAACACGTTGTAACATTATACCTAAGGAATCATACATACAAAATACCTCTGTCCAAACATCCTCCCAGGAGTTATTTCACCTAAGAAGCTTTAATTCCCAATTAGTTGTACTCCACTCTACTGACTTAAGAAACCTCTTAAAGAGGCTCTAAACTACGTGCCCTCACGGTCTCGAGGATGTGACAGAGGTATGTAAACTATAAGCAGGGAAACCAAACTGCAAAGGAAAAAGACACTGAAAGCTAAAAAGGCTCACAGGTGTGACTGGAAAGGAGCTGCTCCTTCTCGAGCCCATGATTTAGCCTTCAAATCTGCTGCCGATGCACTGGATCCTGCTGCTTCTGTGCTTAAGCATCTAACTGCGTGTTTGTGCGAAATAAAGTGGGAGTTTAACATATTATAATGACAACAGCTGTTGTTAATGATGAGGTTCCAGGTATGTTACACTAAAATACTGCTCACTGGCAGACTGAGTATTTGAAGCTGAAAGAGTATGCGGGAAAACAACAGAACGAGGAAAGTCATTTTGACCTTCATCTCCACCGTCTCCCCTGAATCGCATCCTCCGAGCCTGCAGTGAGGGGGTACTCCTTGCATCAAGAGGACACAAATGAGGACGCCCGGGCCAGCATGGTGTGCTCTCCACCTCCGCACTCACTCTCTTCTGACTGGCCATTTTTCATCCAACCCAGCAGGGCCATCCCAAGAAGCTTGACTTCTCTCAGCCGTCCTTCCTCCTGAAGGCTCCGTGTCACATGAGATACCACTGTATGTTTTGCTCCTGATCATTTGCCTTTGTCAGATTTCACTGTATGCCCTGGTCAAGAACTGACAGCAATTCAAAGTGGGCTGCTGGAAGGATCTTGGGCCCCATTTTACAGCAAGGAAAGTGAGGTTAGAGATCTGCGGCAGCACCGGGATATGGATGAGCCCAGAGCTCTAAGTTCAGTTGTGGGTGGGCCAGACACTGCATTCACGCAGCTTCTAGGAACCAAAAGGCAAGCATCACCTGAGACTTGAGAAAATGCAGACTTCCAGGCCTACCTGTGGTTCTCACAACTCGGTGCTTTGAGCAAGCAGCATCTGTGAAACAGGCTTTGAGAAATGCCGCCATCAATATTGACTACCTGGTTCCACATAGACCAATGACAATAAATAAAAAAGGAAGTAAAATGACTTTTTTTTTTGGTTTTTTGGGTCACACCCAAAGATGCTCAGGAATCACTCCTGGCACTGCATGGGGACCATGAGATGCCAGGGATTGAACCTGGGTCGGCTGCATGCAAGGCAAGCGCCCTACCCGCTGGACTATCGCTCCAGCCCAGTAAAATGCCTTTTTAAAGTAAAAGTAAAAAGGTCAGAAAGCCACACTTAAGAGTTTGGGTAAATGCAAACACCTGGGTGGTTCGGTTTTCCTTTGCATATGTAGCTGAACATGTTGCAAGAAACTCCTTTACCATACAGAGAAGACAACTCCACATATCCAATTTTGGTGGCAAGACAGAATCTCCTCAGCCCACGGAGTTTGAAGGGTCATAAGTGGCTCAGCCCCTAGCCGAGTCCAACATAGCTCCTAGGGTTAGCAGACACGTGCGGGGTGGGGGTGGGGGGGAGCATGCTGGCCAGACTTGGAGCCGGTATTTGGTCTCCTCCCCCATTCCTCCACCTCCATGTTGGTGGGTGTGGCAGTGGGCTCAAAGCCTTGACAGCCAGCAAAGCTGGACAAGAGATAGATCAGACCCACAGCTGCACCGGCTCATAGCCGCAGAGCAGCAGAGCAACAGACTTAGACAATAATGGAGGTTAGGACCAGGTCCTTCCCAGGATCTTTCACATTTAGACACTGTAATGATCATTGTAGTTGCAACAAACTGGGGAGGTTGATGGGCAATGGGGAATTATAATGTCACACTAGAACTCACTATTGAATATACACATAGAGACTTTACGGTATATAAACCATTAATATCTGTAGGGCAAGCCACAAAGTGTAAGAGAAGAGAGAGAGAAATACAGACAGACAGACAGACAGACAGACAGACAGACAGACAGACAGACAGACAGAGACGGTACCTGCTATAGGGGCAGGCTAGGGTTGGGTGGGAGTGTTTGGACATTGGTGGTGGGAATGGGCACTGGTGGAGGGCTGGGTGCTGGAACACTATGACAGAGACCCAATTATGAACAGCCTTATAATTGTATATCTCATGGTGGAAAAATAAAAATTTTTTAAAAAAACAGAATCTCCTAATCCTAACAGGGCTTCCTCCAGCAGAGATAGAGAGGCTGATTATGGAATCAGAATGAAAAGAAAAGTGAGCCACCCAGGCTGGAGAGCAGGGACAGGTAGCTCCCACCCACCTTCCCCACCCACTTCACCTTCCCATGATCTGGACCGTGACTAGTCACCATGAAAGAAGAGAAACTTTCAAATGGAAGAAACAGCCCCAGTTACAAATGCCTATTGACAACATCAAAGAAATTTCCCAGCATCCAAAGAGGGAGAGCTGCAAAGCGGATTTCAGAGACCCCACATCCTTGAATGGACTCACCCTGCCATCGGCAGAGCACAGCACAAGGTAACCATTCAACAAGAACTGCGCCTCCTCAAAGCAGAGACCGTGATAGCGTGTCGCGGTAAGAGGTACAGACACCTGTCTCTGGACACGGCTCTTCCCCTCAATCACATTAGCCAACCAAGAGCACTGTGGGAAGTGATTTCTACTTAGGGCTGCGGGTCACTTTCCTTGCTGTAAAATGGGTTTGGGGTGGAAAAGAGGCCAGAGGGACTGGAGGCGATAGCACAGTGGGAAGGGTATTTGCCTTGCACATGGCCATCCCGGGTTCGATTCCCTGCATCCCACATGGTCCCCAAAGCACCGCCAGGAGTAATTCCTGAGTGCAGAGCCAGGAGTAACTCCTGAGCATTGCCGGGTGTGACCCAAAAAGCAGGAAAATAAAAAAGAAAAGAAAAAGAGAGTAGAGGCCCAGGGTCAGATCCAAGACTCTGAGAACTACATTAAACCCAAGTGCTCTAAAACCATTACCCAAGTCACAAGTCACATGGGGTTCAGCCACTTTGCTACAGAACATACCTTTAGGCCTTGGACAATGAGAGAACAGCCCAACCTCTGCAGGCATCAGGGCCAAAGAAGGCTCACAAGCAGCTGCTGTGGAACCAGCAACAAAGCAGCCAACGAGGAAGAACACTCAGAATAAAAGGCTCGGGGCCATGGACCCACTTCATTCTCCTACAGGTGACAGCTGAAAGCAAGTACAGGGCAGAAGTTTCCCCCCGCCAAGCACCCTGAAAATGAAAACCTGTTCCAAGAGGGACGGCTGTGCCATTATTCCCGGAGGAGGAGGTCAGACTCAGCAGGTCAGACCGGAAGAATGAGACAGAAAGGGCACCAGATCTTGGCCAGATCAAAGCTGGCGACCAACAACAACAGCGACCATCACCACCTCCACCAACAACAGAAAAGAGCTCTCCCGGTCCTGGAACCAAGCATTACTCAAGCATTGGAAGGTCATAAGGAAGCAGGCCAAATGGAAAGTGTGCTGCTGACAGAGAAACAGACTAGAAGTCCAGGCTCAAAGTAATGACTGTGTAGCTGGCAGGTCCTGGAGTGCCTCAGTTCCAGGAAGCAACAAGTTGAGAATCACCTGGCAGGGCCAGGCTAGGCGCATTACGGAGGGTCAGTATCTTGCCTTGCTTCCGGCCAACCTGCGCCTGATCCCCAGCACCACACATAGCCCCCAACCCCCACCAGGACCAATCCCAAAGCAGGGGCAGCAGTAAGCCCTGAGCACTGCCAGATGTGTCACCAAAGCAACAGAAAAAAATCACCTGCATTACTCATAACTTGAGAGAAGTAAGCAAAAACTTTTTTTCAAATCCTATAAAAATCAGAAAGGGCTACATATATTATCTGATTTATCACATATGATATATTCCTACATTTGGTATCATTCTGTTATTTGTAGGCAATACATGGAAGTATATACATGTCGGGGAAGCCGCCGGGGTCCCCGACAGTGTCGGACGGAGAGCTGTCACCTCCGATGCTGGGAGATGAAAACTCACGAGTCGGTGCAGTTCCAAAAAATGGCTTTTAATAGTACAAAAAGCTCTTCCACAGCACTCCAATATAATGAACAAATCTTTAGCTCTGGCCCGAACTTAGACCATACAAAAGAGCCTAAATCTCCCACCAAAGGGAAAGGATCTCACCTGAGCTGAGTCCTACCCAGAAGGAGCAAAAGGCCAAAGAGCAAAAAGCCAAAAGTCAAAACCAAAAGGCCCAAAAGGTAAAAGATGAGCGTGAAGGGGCCTCAAGTCAGCCCCTTATATACACCAAAGTAATCCAATCGGGAGGGTCATGTCAACAAAGAACTCTAAACAGAGTGTAGTGCCACACCCTATTGCAGGTATAAACAAAGGTTATGCCAAGGACTAATCCCGAGATTATCTCTTATGTAAAACACTGGAGAGAGAGGGGGCTGATATAAAGAAATACATCTTAACTTCATGAGCTTCATGTAATCTAGATGGTACCCACAAGGTCCTTCTTATTATTATCTGCACCAGGGTGATTCTGAGTATCTTGTTCTCATGTACTGAAAGGGTCACACTCGCCTGCTTAGAGCAAACTAGTATGATCCTTCCTATAGTCTTCCTTTAGTCTCAGCGTAGCCAGGGTGGTAGTCTCCTGGTAAATTCTAACTGTCCCACGTTGGGTGCAGTGGGTATAAAGAGGAGCTGTGCCCAATCTAGAAAACATAGAAGTCTTAGTAGATGTATAAGTCAGAAGTTATTCAATCAAGGTGACTTCTGTAAGTGCCACACCCTCTAGCAGTGTTTACATAGAAGAGAAGTCTCATTAGAATGAACCTTGACTTAAGTAGATTAAGCTGGGAGTGGGCAAAACAACAAAACTCCCAGAATAGCTAAACCTGTCCTCCAACATATACATATTCATATCATTTCACATATTAACTGCTATTTTAGTACAAAAGCAAACTGATGGTCAAAAAATAAGTCCAGACTCTGAAATCTATACTTTGCATGTTAATAAGTAGCAAAGCTACTTAGCCAAGTTTTACAACATCTAACAAGAGTTAAGATGTCAAGAGACAGAAGAGATAAGCCAAAGTTACAGCACTAATCACTTCTTTGCTTTGTATTGCCATAAATTAATTACTTCATATAGGTCTTATCTTCCCAAGCAGACCACAAGAGAAAATCTAAGTGTGTTTGTGTGTGTGTGTGTGTGTGTGTGTAGTGCATGAAGCGCTGAGGGTGGAGGGAGGGCAGGGAGTATCTTTACATTTCAATACTGGTGGCATCCCAGAAAATGCCAATATAATGAGAACACATAAGGTAACACAAAAAGGCGCACCTAAAAGATTATTTTTGAAAACTCCAACAGCACTTCTTTTGATGATGGCAATCAATGGGACTGGTTAGCAAATATCAAAGTGAATTTTTTGAAAAGGTGGGGGAAGGCAGTAACACAGCAGCTTCTACCATTGTCAGAGCGTTCATCTCATGAATGCCACTTACAGGCTCAGGCTGAATGCTGATGCTCCCTTCTGGCTACCACTCCCAAAGATGCTTC
The DNA here is from genome assembly GCA_021461705.1 of Cryptotis parvus. Taxonomy (NCBI): domain Eukaryota; kingdom Metazoa; phylum Chordata; class Mammalia; order Eulipotyphla; family Soricidae; genus Cryptotis; species Cryptotis parvus. Next base: position 99,837 of record JAJIBD010038146.1, on the reverse strand, counting down.
TTTCCCACCCAAAGAGAGTAACAACCAGCAGAAAAGATCCTAAGTGGGACTGCATCACTGTGCAACAGCAAAAATCTAACCACTTTGGAAGCAGCAATGCAAAGAAAGCACTATGGGTAAACGCTGGATACAGTGTTAGAAAAGGAGCAAGTTTACAAAATCCAAACTATCAGCATGATCTCTTAGGGCCTGGGGAAGACTGAAATGCAACCTCAGCTGCTGCTACAATCTGACATAGACCAAACTCTGTGCCTTATCTTTGGCAAAAAAATCAAACACATCTTCAGTCTGTCATTAATTAAAGTGATCAGAAATCATGACAAAACATATAGAGAGAAGTCAAGCTGAAATAATATTCTAAAAATCTCAAGTGCCACGGTTTGACATGAAAAATAAAAAAAATGGGAGCAAGATACAATACTGTACAGAGTAATTCCCTAATGTGGAAGTCCAAATACCAACAGACTCCCCAAATCTTGAGCTGAAACAAGTCTGAGCACCCGCGTTTGCTGGGGGTAGTGGTCTTTTTGAACTGGGGTAGTATTCTTTTGCAGTCAAGATAAAAGAAGGAAAGAGTAGTAAGAGATGGGAGAGTCATTCCTTTGTTCTGGGCAGACTAAACTGCAATAATACTACACCAGATGTGAAATTTTGCTGAATGACACTCTTCATATGCTGTTCAAACAGGCAAATGAAGATGAGGAGAAATAATTAGTGTCTCCAGAAAAAGGTCTCTTTTCTACTGAACTAACAGGTCTGAAGATTGATTGCCAATGTGAAACAATGTTCACATGGAAACAGCAAAAAATTTTTAAACATTTTTAAAAAAAATAATAACTAGAAATAAGAAACCAGAGTATGGAAGCAGAGGGAAAAGGGGAGCGGAAAGAAAAGAGTTCTCCAAGACAAAGGCAGCCCCAGAGGTCTGGAGGTAAAAGAAATCCAGCAGAGATCATACAATCACTATTGGCTCTGCCCCTCTGGAACTTCTCTCCTTTTTACTGGAAGCTCACAATTAACCAGTTGGCCCCAAATCATGTTTTCTAGTAACGAAGAAATCCCCCACATTTCTTGCCCTTCATTCCCAAGCTAAAAATGGAGAGCGGTGCCCTGCAGAGACAGCCCTGTTACTTAAAGTGCAGGCTCCAGGCCAAATGAACCCCATCCAGCACCGTGATGTGCCACGAGCCCTCCCACAGTTCTGGAAGACGAGGAAGGCACGGGAGGAAGAAGAAGAATAAATCTCCTACAAAATGAAACCCATTTTCCCAGTAACGGACAGCAGGATCGAAAGGGCCCATTCAGAAGACACAATTCTGTTTAACGGAGAGGCTTCTTTGTCAATGTCTTCCCTTCTTCACCATATTGAAAAAAAATCATAATTATTACGGTTTCTTCCTGGAACAACACAGAAGGGAAAATGAGGCTGGATATGATACCATTACTCAGCTGCGCCAGCAGAAGCTTCAGTGGAGCCAGATTCCTAGTCAAATGGGTGCGATAAATTGGGTGCGGCAGAAACCCAGACTGAGCGATGTTGAGTGCCCTGCTTCTGGGCTCCCTTTAGCCACTGGGTTTCTTCCTTGCCAGCTGCATCTCCCCAAGGTCTCTGTCAGGCTGGCAGGTCTAGTGCCACATATTTTATGCGCCAAATTCAAAGCCCTCTCAGCCTCAGCCAGTCTGTAAATCTTCAAGGAAATGAGGCCTCTGCTTTTTGGGACAGATACCATTCGAGCCCCACAGAACAAAGATGACTCTCTTTTACTGTACCGTCAACTCATCATCAATCAGGAAGGGACAACATTTATCACAGAGTACTCCCACAGAGAAATATGGGCAAATGAAGTTGCAAGAGCCATGAACGTCACAGGCCCTGGGATTTAGTACCCCGCTGGCAAGGCAATTTCACAATGCACAGACACAGTGGGTCTGGCCCCACTGCAGCAGGGGGCCTTGACAAGCCAGAGACATCCCTGCTAGACTTCTTCCGGAAGAGGCCTAACCAGAAAGGAAAGCACACACTCCTGGGTGCATCAAACAGTGCATAGCACCCTTTTTTACTCTCAGTGGACATGGAGGGAGTGCCCAGGTCCTAAGCAGTCAGGTGAAAGGGTGGGCTGAGGTGGGGCTTTCACTCTACAGGAGTACCCTGGCCTGTGAGAAGGCAACCTAGCTCCAGTTTTAGGAAAGCCACCCTAAAGTCGCCCAGAACTTACTTGCTTTTGAGCTGTGAAAGAAATCTGAATTGTGGGGCTGGAGAGATAGCACAATGGGTAGGGTGTTTGCCTTGCGCGCAGACAACCTGGGTTCAATCCCTGGCATTCCATATGGTCCCCCGAGCACCGCCAGGAGTAATTCTTGAGCAAAGAGCCAGGAGTAACCCCTGAGCATTGCCGGGTATGACCCAAAAAGGAAAAAAATAACCTGAATTGCTCCTCTTGACAATGTTTTCAGGCAGACACATCATCACCCCACTGAGACAACCACACACTTCCCTCTCCTGTCACTGGCCCTCAGAATGAAGATGAAGGGTGTAGCCCAGACTAAACTCTGGAAACATTTCACTGAAAATGAACACCCCTATCATGTGATGCCTACTCTTTGTGTGGCACCGCAGACCTGTCCCCCCACCTCAACAGGCACCGGAGAGCCGGAATAACTAGCTTCACCAACTGGAAGTACTCAGAGAGAAAATATGCCCAAGATAACACATGTCAGAGTAAAAGATCCAAAGAATGCTCTGTCCAGTCCACGGCCCATGCTAATTGTTCCGATCATCTGTCTCCCAAGCACTGACAATCACCCCAGGCTCTCCACTTACATCTGGTTCTACATACAACCCCCTGTAGACCCCGAAAGGTCAATTAATTTCAACATGTAATACAGCCCACCCAGAGTTACCAGCTCTCAGGAAGCTTAGTGAGATTAAGTTAGACACAGTCTGTGTGCCAGTTACGAAGCTATTGTCACGCAGTTTCCAACCTAACCTTTTTGAAATTCCACTTTGTGGTACTGGAGTGGGAAGGCAGCCAAGCACATTTCTGCGCTGCCAGCTGGTTCCCTGTCAGGCACCGCCAGTGGGGTCTGGGGGAGGAGGGGAGATGGACACGAAGCAGGGGCAAAACTCTTTCCTATTTAAGTCAGCCTCTTCAGAGAAAGGAAGACTTCTTCCTCTCGGCAATTTGATTCAGTCGCAAGCAGCGATTGATTCCAGCTTGCAGTTTTCCCAACACTCCAAGCAGCAGTCTCCTCGCACCTCCTCAGATGCACTAGAACCAATAAACTGGTGGTTGAGTCCGTCCCTGGGAGTCTGCTTCCAACCCCAAGGAGGTTCTCTTCCAAGCTCCCAGACAAGCCACTAGCCATCAGGGCTGTGGTCTCTGATGTGTCAGTTTCAAATCTCCAATACCTTATAGGAGGGGACACAGGTTCGTCTCATGACTGTCCCACCAGTCACTAGGTTCCATGATGCCTTTTGTAGCCATTCCTGTACCTGCTTACAAATTCCTTTGACAGCATTGTTTCAGCTGATACTATTTTGTTAGAACTCGGGCAGGGGGGCGGAGGGGGGGGGAATTCCTGGCCAACAATGAGACTCGAGGACCTGATATCACTATACTGTTTCACTGAAATTCAGGTTCCAAGATCAGACAGAAAAGGGTAAAAGAGGACCTGGTTCTTTGGGCCATGTTAAAATAATAGATAAGGGGACTGACAGTACAGCAGGTAGGGTGCTTGTTTTGCAGATGGCTTTGATCCCCAGCACCAAGAGTAATTCCTGAAAGCAAAGCCAGAAGGAAGCACCAAGAGCATATATGGGTGTGGCGCCCAAACAAAAACGAAGCAACAGATAAGCTTCCCGTGTCCTGACAAGGTGGCAAGAGGATGTCCTCTGTTTAACTGAAAAATCAGCAACCTCCAGGGAGCAGCAACTCTCTTGATCACAACACTCTCCTCAGGGAATCTCTCTTCCCCAGCACGTCTGTCTACACCTCACAGGAGAAACCACAATGGGCTGCGTGCAAAAGTTCCAACCTAAAGGGAAGACGGGAACATGAGCTTCCACAGATAAAACAAGTGGAGAGAAATGCTTGGAATACTTAACTGTGAGTACAAACACCAGACTGGAATAAAAGAATTTAAGTCAATACTGTATAAAGACTGCCAGACAGAAAACGTAAACAGTAAGAGAACAATGTACCCTATTTTTTGTTTTCTCCCTGATTGGTCACTGAATTCTCATGAAAAAGAAATCACTTTTTCTCTCCACCCCCACACCCTTATTTTATGATCTATAAAGCCAAATCATAATAAAGTTATACTCATAGCTTACAGAGGCATCACAGTAAAAACAGAAAAGTAAAAAGGCTTAAAATATGACAAAGTGATGATTATACTGCATAGAGAGAAATGCAAGTAAGTTAAGTATCAGTAGCACTGACCAAACTCACAATGGGGGCCTTTTTCTACAACAGTACAATGGAATAATGAGTAAAAATAACACCAGATTTGCTATCAACATATCTTATAGGGCAATGCTGTTAAACAGATTCTAGAAAATTCTTTTAAACTGTCAGAAAAATTATAGAGCTCAGTTTTTCTTTTCCCAAGAGACAGAAGTGGGAAAAGGGTTTAATGGGTTTTAAACTTTGGTTCTGCAACATGAAAAAAGGTCTGAAAATGCATCACACAACAAAGCTTCAAAATTGTTTGCTTAAAAAGGATCATGATTGGTCAAATTAAAAAAACATCCCACAGAGGCGTTTGATCCACCACTCACTAAACAAAGAGGTGTAAAGCTTTAAAAATAATAATAATAATAATAATAATAATAATAATAATAATAATAATAGCGATGTTCATTTAATAATAATGATTTGGGGGGCCTTTTTAGATCACACTCAGCGATGCTCAGCAGTTACTCCTGGCTCTGCACTCAGGAATTCCTCCTGGTGGTGCTCAGGTCACTATATGGGATACCAGGGAACAAACCTTGGTTGGCCACATGCAGGGAAAATGCCCTACCCGCTGGACTATCACTCAGGCCCCTAATAATAATTTTTAATAGGGGTGAGGAGGAAGTAAACAAAAAACTGCTCAAAAAAACATACCAAAGGTATATGAAAAAAATGTTCTGCATCATTTATGAGTGAAATATAAATCAAAACAACAATAAGGCACCATCTCATACCAGTGAGACTAACACACTTCACAAAGAACAAAACCAACCAGTGATGGGAGCGGATGTGAGGAAAAAGGGACCTTCATTCACTGCTGGAGGGAATGCTAACCGGTCCGACCTTTTGGGGAAAACGATATGCACATGTCTCCAAAAACTAGGAATTGAGCTTCCATAGGACCCAGCAATTCTCCCCCCTGGGCATCTAACCCAAAACTCAATTTAGAAAAGACATTTGCACTCCTACGTTCATGTCGGCACTACTGACAATAGTCAGAACCTGGAAAAAGCCCAATAGCCCAAAATCAGATGACGGAACAAAGAAACTGTCGTACATATACACAGTGGAATACTGATCTGCTGTAAGAAAAATTGGAAATTATAAAACCTGCCGTCACAGGGACACAGCCAGAGAGCATCGGGCCGAGGAAGTTAGGAGGAGAGGGACAGACACAGAAGGAATGATCTCACACACTCAGGATGTGAGGAGACAGAATGGGGAACACGAATGCTCAAAGGCAACAGAAACCGAGAACTTATCTTCAGTAGGAAGCCTAGAACCGAGAAGGAGTGTGGGTGAGGACACCAGGATAACGCTGGGAGCAAAGGGACCCCGGCGAAAAGGTCTGGTGCTGGAAGAGTCCGTGGGTGAAATCGTACTAATAGCAGTTTGTAAACCAAGGTGACCCCAATTTTTTTTCTTTTGGGTCACACTTGGCGATGCTCAGGGGTTATTCCTGGCTCCACACTCAGGAATTACTCCTCGGGGAACCATAAGGGAACCCGGGGATCGAACCCAGGTCGGCCATGTGCAAGGCAAATGCCCTACCCACTGGACTGTTGCTCTGGCCCCAACCCAAATTTTCTTTAAAAAGAGAATTTTTTTAGATGTAAAATTCTAAGTCACTGTTTTCCAATATCAAGTTAATATTTTTCCGATTTCTTTAATCTGTAAGAGATATCAATCAGCAAGCTATCCATTTCAAAATACCTGAAGTTTTCAGGTATGAATCCTGAAAAGTCGCTATTTATAGAAATTATAGTCAGATATGACAGCTTAGTTTGGGATCCAACAACTATATTCCAAGCTCTCTGCATCCTGTGAATCAGCCTCCTCATTTCCTGTACCTGACTGATAGTGAACTAATGCTAAAGACATTGCCTGCTAAAATGCCACACACTTAATAAGGCCACACTCAAACGCCACCTATCCCCACTGTAAACCCCCTATAAGTCATCAAATATCCTCTCTTCTCTCATGGCACATCTGACAAAAAGTCACATGTACGCTTTTTGCATACCATAGATGACAAGGAATGTGTGGAGGTTCAAACTCCACCCTTTGAATCTTTTTTAATCCCACTGCATGCATATAACCCTCAAAGCAACATTCAGCAAACCAGTAAAGCACTTTTTCTCCTAAGGATGAAAGAAAAGAGGCTCAATTAGACCCTCAGACATACAAGTGAAAATGGCAGGAGCAGAGACTACGAAATCCAAGGCCACGGGATCGTTCTATTCCATGGTATCTACCGATCTGGGAGTTCAGATACACAGAAAGTCCTTTTTCTTCTACTAAGTACCTAGCTTTGCCCAACAAGAGCAGAGTTCATACGGGAAACCTCAGAAGACCTGAGCATCCCTACTCAGCAGCCTCTGGGGAAATGTGCTTGAGGTGATCGGCCTCACTGTTAGCCAACAGGGAGCGACCAGCCTTATTGGCTGCTAACGAATGTTGCTGAAAGAGAAAACTACCCGGGTCACTGCTAATGAGAAACCAGAACATCTTGCCACCTAGCTGGAGAATATTCACCTAATAAATCTTACAGATCTGAACACAACCCAAACCAGAGGTTATAGAAAAAAAAAATTCAAAACCACCAGCTTAAAAATTCACAAATGGCTGCACGCTTTCCCCAAGACAGGTATGAGCCAGGAGGTTTGTTGCTAGCTAGCACCGATCAGAAATAAGAGGCTGTAGGTCAAAAGAACAATAAACACTGAGCAGTTTCTTTCTAACAGCTTAACGGTAATATATGGCCGCATACCTAACAGAGGATATTCTTCTTTTACCTTAATTTAGCTTTATTGATCTAGTTTTAATCAAAGATAAGAACACAGCAAAGGATGAAGGGTCAGCAGCCAACTAAAACAGGAAACAAGAGAAAACGTTCTAGCTCAGCAAGTGCATAAACTTGATATCAGGCAAATAAGAACCATCATGGCTGAGAAGCTGCCAAGTGGGCTTAGGGGAAAACCCATCCACATGCCTTTTGTTTAACTGCAGTACACTATATTTCCTTAAAGGCTAAACTTGTCTTTTACAGGGTAGGGTGCTACTCAAAGCAGAAGGCTGCAACTGTTTAGATTATAATTAAGTACGGAAAATATCATGATGTAGGATATTCACCACCATAGTGAGAACTATCAAATCTGCTTTTCTATTTTTTAAGTTGGTGGGATTTTATTCTTGTTGCTCATTCTGCAGACTGACTGCTTCATTCCTTTTTATTTTTCAATTTTTTCCTGCTTATTTAACTGTAAAATATGCACTTACTTGTCTCACTCTAATTATGAACTAAGATTTAATCACACAAGGATACATTCAAGTTTATGCATGTATAATTCATAAAATTTTAAAACAAGTTTTGCTAATCGATTCAACTGTAACTGAGGGTTATGTTTAAGCTTCTTAACTGAATTAATATACTGACAATTGATAAAACTATAAATCTACCATTTACAGCAAGTCACCGTAGCTGTTTCTTGGCAACAATTTATTGACTTCATTCTCAGAGCCCAGTGGAGAACTCAAGAGAAACACAAAGGATCAACATCTTGGGAAGCAAGAGAGATCACAGCCAAGGTGAAGTCAATCCGACATTAAAACTACATTTTAAGTACCAAGATATATACAGGGGTTAAGGCCCTTGTCTTGCATCCCACTGATGGTGGCTAGATCTCCAGAACTGCATATGGTCTCCGGGCCCCACCAGCACAGTCAGGGGTCACTACTGAGCAGAGTGCCAGGAATAGTCCCAGAGTGTGATTGATTGCAGGCGCCAACACCCCCCAAAAACAAAACAAACTACAATTTTTTTTAAAAAACTGCCCTGTGTTAGTTTAAGTTGAATGAGAGAATTCTGAATTAAATATGAAAGTACACTTTATTTGTTTAATAAGTCAAGAGCTGAAAGCCTAGAAGAAAAAATGCAAAGGGAACCAAGGCAGAAATAACCCAAGGGGGAAAAAAGAGTTTTAAGAAACAAGATACAGGGGCGGAGCAGCCAGCGGGTGGGGGGTTGCTGTCGCGGTTCGTCGGGGTTCCCATATGGTCCCCGGGCACCGGGGTGGTTCCTGAGTGTAGAGCCGAGGGGGGGCCTGGAGCTGCCGGGTGGACCGCAAAAAAAAAAAAAAAAAAAAAAAAGAAACAAGATACATGCAGAGAGAGACACAGAGCTGAGTTACTTCGGGTCAGCCCAACTACCTCAGGGGCCAGGTCTCTGGAGTCTTAGCAGGATGGAGGCAGGTCGAGTTTCCCCTTCCAAAGGCCCAGCACTCCATCTACCCGCATCAGGCTCCCACTGCTGCCAAAGAAACAACCAGTTCCCAACTGATCTCGGAGAGACGAGACGGCTGACAGTCCCAGCTGCAAAGCTCCTGAAGCATATGGCCACGTATGTGGCTGCGCACGAGAAGCACAGAAAACTAGGTGGAGAATTAAGTAGAACCCCACCCTCGCTCAATGAGTAGAAATGGTAACACAGAAGCTCGCACTTAACAGCTCAGTAAATTCTCAGGCCATGATTTTAGCAACACCATTATGAAATATATGTTGTAACAAGCAAATAAATTAGTTTGTGCCTGCTAAGGGGACAGGTGGGGTTGGGGATGGAAAACTGGAGACACTGATGGAAGAAAGGGCAAATTGGTGGTGGTACTGCTGTTGGAATACTGAATACCTGAATCAACTGTATTGTGGACAACTTTGTAAATCACAATGTTTAAAGCTTCCCTCTTTTTTTTTTAAAGAAAAAAAGATACAATACAAAGTCACCACTGTGCAAAATGGTCACAAGAACTCAAGAACCGGAACTTGCCTAAAGATGTTGCAGACTCCACAGAGAGTAGTTCCAGGCTAGTTTCATGGCTTGAATAGCTGATACAAACTGAAGTGAAAAAACGTCCAATAATCTTTCAAGAAAAAAGCAGAAACCAGAATAAGTGGTAAGTCAGGGGAAAAGACTGGGTTTTTCTCTTAAAAAAAAAACAAGAAGAAAAAATTAAACAGCAAAATTCTTCAATGAATCCAAGTAGGGGGAAGGGACAAGGGTTGCCATAATTTTGTTCATATGAATATCCAAGATCTGCCTATGAATGATTTAAAAATGATATACTACTTCCTGACCTACTAATTACAAACTCTGTGATCTAGGAACTGTCTCTATGTCCAACAGGGACTTACTCTTATTCATGTGTGTAGCCCCCAGCACCTAGTATGAGTCTGACATATGGTGCATGCTCAATTAATGATTGTTGAATAAAATTACTCAATCTCTCTGGGCTTCCATTTCCTCCTCAGAGTTTAAAAAGAAGTGGCTGGATCTGAATGATATTCCTTCAATACTGCCCGCTCATCAGTCTGCCAGTGTTTCAGAAAATGGGCCAGTTCCCTATAATTCTTGAAAATGTGCCAAGTTTGAATACTGGCATTTCAAGCAAGGGCATGAGATCCTCACAACACTGCCCATTCGCCTAATGAAATTATACGGTGTTCAAAAAATACCTATTCCTCCTCTGAGGTAGCAATGCCTTCATTAAACAAGTTTCCGGGAGGGAAAGATAGATTTCTTCAGAAATGTTCTGATGGGAGGAACTATTTTGCCTCCCCACTCCTGTCATAATTGTCAGTCTGCACAGACTCAGACCCTCCTTGGAAATCTTAATAATGTAAAAGTAACCTTTAAAGGTTCATTTTTTCAATTAAAAATTAAAAATCTGCAACTGTCTTGTCTTTGAAGACTAAGCTGTTTAAGTTTGAATTCAAACTGGGAGCTAGGGAAATAGGAAAGAAAGAAAAAGAAAAAATAAAGGAAGAAATGAATGTTCTCCCTCCTACAAGCAGATAATGGGAATGCCTGTGATTCACAGAAATATCACTGATCAACAGGTTCTCAAAGCTTCACTGAGTAGCCAATTTATTTTTCTGCACCATCATCCTCAAGAAATCCACAACTGGGACACAAAAAAGACTGATACAGAATAATGTCTCTCATATGTGGGATATAAAGAAACACAGTAAGAGGATAACAAATGGCTAAAGGCAACAGCACCTGAAAACTAATCTTCAAAACTGAGCTCTCCCAGAGTGCAGGTGTGGAGGAGATGAGGAGAGATCCTGACAATGAGGAGGGAAATCAACACTAGTGGATAGTGTGAAGTTGGAACGCTGTATGCATGAATTCCTATCATGAACAGATCATAAATCACCATGCCTAAAACCTACAAACAAATCAAGCAAATAAAAAACCCTTAAAAGTATCTATGTGCAATATCATTATGAAAAACTAGAAATTCTAAAACCAGATTCTGTCACCAGGAAATGACATGAATCTGTGCTTCACACCACCACTACCAAACTTGACTACATGGGGTTGTTAGGCAAGAGCTAGCAAGTTGTTTTAACACAAAGGCACCAAGTCATCAACTCCACTAATGCCCTTCAAACCTAGTTCATCCGTTGGCCACTCAAATCAACCTCTTCGAGGTTGTGCGTCATACATGGTTCATAAAGTATAAACCTTACTTTATGTTCATAAAGAGCTAGCATTACAACACTTGGTTCTATTTTCTACCCAGATCCAGCTACACATACTTCCTTGGCTAGTCTGAAGATCAATTCAAAGTGAAATCAAGTAGCATAGCAAGATGGAAGAAAAAAAATGCCCAACCTAACAGCAAAATATTAGAGTGATTATCTGTTATGAAAAGATTCTTCTCGCCACAGACAAACTTTTTAACAAATCATTTCTTTACACAGTTGTTCCCCTAGTATTTCTACAAGTTACATTGATTTACCAGTAGTCAATTTTATTTGCAGCATTCCAGGAACAATGTGATAAGGAGTTCTACTTTCCCCTTTGTGTTTTCAATGCCTCTGAAGTACTTCTTTATAAATTTAACAAATTATCATAATCTAATGTGATTCCAGCAAAGAGGAGAGGGATAAAAATGGAGAGGGCTGGAGCAACAGTACAGCAAGTAGAGAACTTACATCAAACCCAAGGTTGATCCCAGGCATCCCATATAGTACCTCCCTTCCCCAAATTAACCCAGAGCCTCACTGGGTGTGACTCAAAACAAACTGAAACAAAACAAAAAGAAATATTGAAGAGGAGAAAAAAAATGATGGTGTTTCTTTTTCTTGGCGAGGGCAGAGCAGAGTTCTTATTTCTCAAACAGTATTCACAGTTACAATCCCATCCATTCTCCGTGGATGTTATGAGCCAAGAACTATGACTGGCAAGGGCAAGAGTGAGGAATGCTCCAGTGAGCAAACGGTGCCTTACTGATGAGATGCTTATGGTAAGTACCAGAGGTGCACCCACCAAGATATGAAGAAACCATGAGCAAATGTGCAAAGCTGGGTAAGCAAATAGGGTCTTTCTATTCTGACAACTCATATGGGTGGCATAAATGGAATCACATCCATTTAACATTCCACATGCTTGTAGTAATTTGTACTTTTTGTTTGCTTGTAATTCAAATATCACACTTTCCGATTTTGTTTGTTTGTAATTCAGAACTCACACTTTTCTAAGTGGGGAGGAGACAGCAGGGGGCCTGTTAAGAAAACCAGAGCAGAGGATGGCAAGAGAAAAGCAAAAGGGATCCAGGAGAGCAGAAAGCAAACCATAGCTAGCCATGGTGTTGAGCCGCAGAGGGTAGGAGGAGGTGGAGGGAGCAGCACTGATACCCCAAATCTCAAAGTCTGGTTTATTTTAATTCTTGTGCCAAGTTTAAGCACAACAAGCCAGCAGGATGGACAGAGAAATTGTTCTAAATGAGATTTTAAGTGAGTCATGCTCAGTAACTGAGACGACTTCATTTACTTATCTAACTGAACAATGTATTTTATCCAAAAGCCATTAAGAGGACATTGCATATGACTAAAACACAGTGATCAATTTGATCAAAGAAAATTCAATGCAAAATCATACAGGCATGAAACAGAACAGCCTTTACAGTGGTAGATTTATCAAATCAAGCCTCCAAATGTTAAACCAAAACGTGGGAAGTCCTACTGCCAGAGCAACAGTACAGAGGGTAGGGCATTTGCCTTGTATGCAACTGACCCAAGTTCAATCCCAGGCAGCCATATGGTCCCCCGAGCTCCACGAGGAGTGATCCCTGAGCACAGAGCCAGGAGTAAGCCCTGAACAGACCTGAGTGTGCCCCCGTCCAAAAAAAAAGCGGCAAGCCCTGATTAATAACTGGGTCTTCAGGTATGAGCCAAGAAGGCAAACACTGGGAATGGGGGGCTGGAAGGGGCAAGAGACAAACCCTGATGTCACCAAATCACACCAACGTGGTGTGCTCCGTGCTTCAAGGAACAGCTGAAAACACCCGTCCTGTTTGTAAGGCATCTGATGCAGGTAAATGTGAAGGTGAAAAATGAAAAACTGTTTTATTTACTTCTGCACATGTTTAGAAAGCAGAAAGGCACAGCAAGGTCCCAGGACCAAATAAACGTGCAGCATAGCTTGGGTTATTAAGGTGGCGAGGTCATCTACAATCTCAGTACAACTTAAATTCAATGATCTGTGCCAAGAATCAGATAATAGAAAAGTTTAAGTATCCAATACTTATTGTCCTTAAACACTATCCTGTCAGCCACCATTAAATACCATTTTGCTAGCCTGTAAAATTGGTATTTCATATCTAGGGAATGCACAATGAATAACTCTGGGAAAGCAGTCAGGGCTTTGGACACACATTTGAGGGTTTTGCAAATAAACATTAAAAATCAATTCAACAGCAAGAATGCTAACGAAATTTCATGACTATCGAGCATTGAGCAATTACAGTCACCCAGAAAGATAATGAATTGTTAAATTGCTCTTAGGCCAAAAGGTTTCCATGGCTCAAGTTCCCCAGCGGCCACCACAGATGCTCTTTCTTAAAGAATGTCATCCCAACACTAATGAACTTACAGGGAAGACTTGCCTTTCTTTCCCTCTTTGACCAGCACACAACAGAATTCACAAGATGGATCAATATTATTTCTGGTAGGAATCAACTAGCAAAACTCAAGTCATCATTATAAAAACTTGGGAGGCGGTTCTTACCCTTTGCTTCCTTCTGTTATTTGTCCCAATTAATTTCTATGTTGGCTTTCCTTCCTTCCACTGGTCAATAAAGAGGTTTCTTTTAATCAGCCCCTTTTCATGATAACCAGGTTTCTTCTTTTGGCTTTCATTACTACACATGGCTTTGTCTCAAGTTATTTCTTCCACCACCCTAATTTTCCACTGAAAGACACTTTTTCTTCCTCCTTCTTTCACACCCTCGAATTTTCAGTCTCCCTGACAATTTTGCAATGTTTACAACTCTGTGAACTAGTGCCAGTTTGCAGTGAATTTTCCTCTAGCTTTCACAGAAAGGAAAAAGAACAATGTGTTGCATCTGGGCTTGGTCAAACGAATTACAAATTGTACCAGTCAGAAGGGCAGCCCATTATCCTTAAGTTGTATTCTTGCCTTTGAAAATTACTTGTTTGCTTGGAGTGGGGTATAGAATGAGATAATGATATCAGAAGTAGGAGAGGTTCTTTTCTGAAGTTTCCAGGCTTGAAGTTAGGAAAGAATGAGAGAAAAACAGTACAAGAGAATGAACCCCCCTCCCCAAAGGAAGGTGATACTGAAAGTCAAATGGTTACCAGAGGCTGAAGCTATTGTCCAAGAATGGCAGTGACAAGAACCCCCCAGGAACTCATGAAGCATCCTGGGCTCTCACTGATACCATGAGTATTCTTCACATCCTTAATTATTAATGCGTTAAGAGCACACGGCCTCTCTAATGATAAATACAAGCTATAAGTGGAGAGGAATTCCGTCTCCTGATGACACTAAACAACTCTGTTACACACACAAAGTTCATCATGGGGAAACAAGAATCGCCTCCCCATCATCACTGTCTGCTGACCAGCACCTTGTCAGTCATGAAGGAGAGGGAGCCTGTTCCCTTTGGGCAAAACTGCTCATTTCTAAAAAAGCTTCAAAAATCTAAGTGGATAGAATAAGGATCTTAAGGAGGTTAGGCAACAGCTGTCAGACTTCACGTCGGTAACAGCAGGCACATCTGGCTCAACGTCTGCTGGAACAGTAACCATGGTGCTCTATACCCAAAAGGAATAGGGTGACTCAGCGTGCCCAAAGGGGGAAGGGAGAACTATCACCTTTCAAGGAAACAGCATCTGATAATCACACATTCCCTCTTGATTTCCTATGAGCACTTCTACCATCACTCCCAAACCATGGGTCACGTGCCCCATTGTATACATTATCACACTACCCCACACAACTAGTTCTCTTTCAGCAAAAGGGAGAGCCTCATGTCGAGTGGAAGAGAGCACCCTAGCTAGTAGGCAGCTCTAGTCCTTGGTATTTCTACAGAAATTCGGGGCAGAGCCGGGCCAAGGGACAGAAGGGCTGTTACCCTTTTGGGAGTAAGAGTAGAGGAGAGCAGATACCCTCTCCAGCTCTAAGTAATGGCCAGACGCTGGAGCACCTGGCGAGCACCACAGCAGAGGGGTCAAAAGACCAGGTGGGCACACAACTGTGTTCCAAGTGGAGTTTCAGTTGATTCCAGTGATTTCCATAGAACTTTACAGACCTAATAGGCTGATTGAATCATGACTCTCTTGCCAGATTAAATATCATTACTTCATACAGTAGCCAATTAACTTCTATTTTCAGCGAACTAACAACCCATAATATCCCCCAAAGGACTGTAACCTATGACAGAATGAGGTTTAAATAGAAACATAAGCTATTTGAGCTGCTTAGAGCCATTTTAACCTCAAAGGAATCTCGCCTCTCACCCACAGGCCTAGTATTGGTTGGGAGAGAGATGCTGGCAAGAGCAAACGCAGGCCAGGGGACGGGGCAGGAGCTAGTGTCGACGCTCACATACACGGATCGCAGAACCATTCTGATGAAGTTTTTTTTTTTTTTTTTAACTCACTTTCTTTTCCCCCTGGAAAACAATCAGATCTCAACAGCAACCGTCCTCAACCACCACTGAGAGGTCAGTAAGTATGTTTAAATTAATGTCTATAGGTGGGGAGAGACCATCAAGAAACACTAGGAAATCAGCCAGGAGCTGACGATCCAGCCAGCTGCACTTGAGCTGATTCTGTCTCTTTACTAAAGACGCATCACTCGAGCAAGGTCCCAGGCACACCGGAAAGGCAGTTCCACTGCACAAGACCGAATGATGGGAAGTTTTGGGTGGCTATGGAATAAGCAGCCGAGGGCTAAACAATTACGGGGCTTCAGTGTCTTGAGTTTCTCCCTCTGTGAAATAATTAAAGCGAATAAACCAGATAATCATTCTCACGTACTTTCTGAGATTACACATCTGAACACGAGTCAGAGTATTTTCATTATTACAGCAGTGGCATTTCATTATGATCGCATTTACTTTAATTATTAAGCAAGGAAAGTGCTACCAAATACATAAGCATCTGGCTAATTTGCTTTTAGGCTGGTCAGAAGACATTCCTGAGATAAAAGGTAGGACTTATAAATCAAACCAGGATTTCTAAGGCTCAGGCACCGGTTCCTCTGATGAATGAAAACTCCACAGGGAAAGTTTGATTCTACCCGTCCTACACTACTGTTCCTAAACCTACTAGAACCAAGACACCAACAATTTGGCATAACTGACAAGATCGGATACAATTACAAAGAAAATTCACTGCCCTGGGCAAAAACCTGAGTGTATTCCTTTTCCTTCTTCTCCTTCTCCTTTTTATGTATGTATGTATTTATTTATTTATTTATGGTGAAATAAGGTAGTTTTTACTGAAATTACTTAGGAATGAGGGGAGAGAGAGAGAGAGAGGAATATGAGTTCAAGCGAGAACACAGGCTTCTCCAGATCTGAAGAAACAAACATAGAAACAAGTGACCCAGACGCACACTCCAAAGAGAACACGGGTCTGAACAGCAAGCCTTATTTACTTCTGTGATGCCAGGGAGCAAACCCTTGTGAAGCCTGAGGCCTCCACCTAAGCCACATTTCCGGTGCCACTTTCCAGGAGTCTTGAGGAATTCTGAAGTGCATATGGTGAAGAGGGGGTGGAGAGAAGGTCCCACACCGCAGTAGGAAGCTGCAACAAGAACAATCTTGTTCTTGTCCACTGCTTTGCTGACAATGGCAAATGACAAGAAAGGTCCAAGTCCATCGCACCCACGACAAATTGATCGGGCTGCCATTCCACGAAGTTGTACCCAGAGAATTGAAGGTATGTGAGTCGGATGGGATCGGGAAAGTCTCAGTCTAGCTTCCTGAGGATTGTCAAATCCCCTCCAGTACAACCAAACATATGGTAACTGCACCCATGCAGAAATGCCATCAATTAAAGGAAAACTAACTTCCTGGGCAGCCCACTCTCTCACTGAATACTTTTCTTAATTTCTTTTTTCTTAAAACTTTCATTTAAAGTTTAAAAATTTTAAACTTTTTTTTAGACTTTTATTTATTTGTTTGTTTGTTTATTTATCTATTATTTTGCTTTTTTGGGTCACAGCTGGTGATGCTCAGGGGTTACTCCTGGTTCTGTGCTCTGGAATCACTCCTGGTGGTACTCGGGATACCACATGCATGCAAGGCAAGCGCCCTACTACCCATTGGACTATCACTCCAGCCCACCTTTCTTAATTTCTAAGACAGTTATTTCCAACTGAAATGTATCCCCATAACTAGTCCTTGTGTTACTACTGGATGTAAAACGAATCAAGTAGCTTTTATAACAAGATAGTACTACAGCTTCCCTGCAACACAACCTAACAGAAAGATCATGAAACTTGAGTTTCCTGTAGCCCAGTAGGATTCTAAATGTTTCCAGAATCATAAAGAATTTGCTTTCCAGCCCTACAGCAGCTTAGGCGGCTCCTCTCCCAGCACACGGTGAAGCTTCTCATTCACGAACGAGACTGCCTGTTGCCCTGATCCGTTAAACGACCAAACAGGATAAAAAGGGCCCCAAATTAAGGATTTCTTCTCCTCATTGCCTAATCTGCTGGTGGTGGTGCTGAACAATTCTAGCAAAACAGATAAGAAAGACTAATGGTATCATTATCATTAGTGAGTGAAACCCAAAACAGAATACCAGGGCAGGCTTTCATTATGTCAAGAAGAAAAATTACAGAAGGAGCCACATCTGAAAAGGCAGGTGATACCAAGTACAAATTTGAGGCGTCAAGGAAAACATACCCATGACAATGCGGACATTGTTTCCTTTGGGACTCATAGTGTTGCTTGGACAAGTTACACTCACTGGGCCTCTGTTCAGATTTGCAGTACCAGGAGCCTGGACACCGGCGCGGTGGAGTCTGATGGGGAGGAGTTAAGAATTGGGATCCCTCCCAATTGCAGCCTCCAAGAACAGGATCCTATGCAACAGGAGTGTGTGTGTGTGTGTGGAGGGGGGGTGGGCTTGAGAATCTTCTCATTGCTTCACATAGTGCTTTGCTCTCATAAGCAGAAGCTTCCACACACTATTCCAGGTGCTGTAAGAATAATTAGCAAGCATGGAAAACATGTGCAAAGCTAAAACTACCACAAAAAGAATCGGTCCTTTTCTGGGGAATTGCTGAGTCGCTAGAGGCCATTCCCGAACCTTCCACTGCTTCAAGGCAGGAACTTTATCCACTCAAAGAAAACAAGTGTTTGTGGTCTGCGGAGGGTCGCGCTGCACGCTGAGGAGACAAACATGAGTCAAACGTGAATTCAACTTTCAAAGGAGCTACCAATCTAGTAATAGAGATGACGCATGTGCCTACATGCAAAGCGAGAATATAGCGCCAGGAAACATGTTATGGGGAAAGTGCTAGGCAGCCCAGCGGGAGAGATTACTTCCGACATAAAGGCAGCGAGTGTGAGGAGGCCTCGCGGAATACTGAAGAGCAGGTAACGCTTTTATACAGATGAAGGGAGCGACTAACCCAGGCTGAAGGCAGACCTGGGAAAGGAGAGAGGAAAGAAAGCAGGAAGCGGCTGGCAAACCCTAATGCTCTGTATCGCAGTCAAGCCACGCTGCTCTGCAGACACCCTCAGCACGCTGGCTCACTGGAACCTTTGGCAGACACAACTGTCCCTGCTGCTCTATTGAACACCACTCACTGTGTGTGCCCCAATCCCACCCCAGCCACTTCTGGTCCCTCCAGGTTTCCAAACCTCCCCATTAGGAAACACTCTGAAAAGCAAAGTCAGGAAAAAATATAACAGATAAATAAATACCAAGCTAAGATTGGAAGCTACAGCCAGGACTAGGATCTGATCCTCTGATGACTAAGTGAGGGGGCGGGGAGATTGGATAGAGTGGTAGAAGGCCATGGAGACTTTGGTGGAGGGGGAGGCGGCATACGGTAACTCTGTACAACAATTTCATAAACATTAAAACACTGTAACATTATTGCCTATAAGTGTTGTGATGTTGCTGTTATTGTGTTGTTTTTAAAGAATAGAGATAGTGATGGAGAGTCTTAGGCATTTTGGTGGTGTGATGTCAGGTGCGGTAACAGCCAATCAAAACCACAATTTAACTATATTGCAATCAGGCTACCATACCTATTTTATTAAAATAAAACACCTTTAACAGTTGAGAGTGGCAGAACGGGAGGGGAGGAGGGTGTAACTCCAGAAAGATTATCTGGACAACCGCAATGAGAACTGGATTGGAAGGGTGCCCAGAAGGGTGCCCAGGAAGTCGGTTAGGATGTTCCTCCAGAGTAGAGAGGTATAACTAGGGCAAGAACCAGCCAAAAGGTGCGCTGCACAAGAGCACTGTCCAAAGCAATTTCCAATGACTCCAACAGCCAAGGATGGCTTGCTTTCATGATTTCCTCTAGTCAGTAGCATTCATGTCAAAGGAAGAACACCTTTAAGTGCTGCAAAACCACCCCAGCCCCCACACACACTCACACACACTCATACTCACTCCACAGTACAAAACTGAGCTGAGAGTGCTTGGGCAGAGGAATTTCATATTCAAGCATGCAGACTGGCACCTTACATAGGGACTAATTAGGAAATGCATTATTTGTTAAGGCATTAGCATAACAAATCAACTTAAAATGACACTTGAGAATAGGCCATTCAAAAGGAAAGCCAAGATTATTAGTATAAGTCTTTCACAAAGGAAAAAAAAACCATCAGACCTGAGGGAAGGAAGTAGTCAGCAGCTCTTAAAGACGTGAGCTGGGTGTGCAATAACCAAAAAGCCAGAGGCTGCTTTTAGGCACCTTCTTATTTAGAGCGCCAAAGTGAGTCAGAGCTACTAAATAAGCTTGACTGACAATAATAATGAAGCAACTTTCGAATGCACAGGCACTGAGACCAATTCAATATTCACCAGCACTGATGTTTCGACAGATTCGCCATTTTACAGGCAAGGAAACCAGGGCCCAGAGAAGTTGATTTACTCCTCCAGGGAATGTCCATCCTACATCACTGGACTGGAGGAAAGCCAGGAAGGCCTACCCTGCAACCTACATTCCTGGCCTGCTCCATTCCTCAGGTCAGGTATTACGGGAACAGGGACAGGTACGTGATGAGAAGATTCAAGAGCATGGAAAAACACGGCCGGTGCGGGTCAAGGGGTACAGGAAGAATGCAGTTTCCAGTAGAATCCAGTGGAATCAGTACCAGGAGACTGAGCGAGGGGAGGGAAAGAAAGGAACCCCATCTGAGCACTGTGCTTGGGCTCTCTTCCAGGTGAAAAGGCAGATAACAGACAATAAAAACAGAGCCAGAGTATCTGCTCATTCACGAAATGTTTGAAGCCTGATTTACCATAGTCTAAATTTTCTCTGCTACAGCACAAAAAGCTCAAAATCAAACTCCTTTTCATTTGCAGGCAAATATACCAAGTGTTCCTCTCCAACCTGAAATTCATCTTAAAACTTTATCCCAAAGATATGTATTTTCAAAATCAAGGACCATAACCACATGGAATCTCCTGTACTAAGGTTCTCCGGACCCTCCTACCCCTGTCCACTCCTGACTCCATCTCCCATAAATATGGACTACAAAACCATCTCTTCCTTATATTCCGGTATGTGGGAGTGCACCCACGGCTACGCTACAGGGCTAAAAAAGAACATCAATTCCAAAACAATTCTCTCTCCTAAATCCTCCCTTCATATAAAAAATTCTACCTACTCTTCTTCCTTAAGAGCTTGTCAATATTTCTTTCTGCCAATTCCAGTACGCAATTTCTCCATGTTACATTATGATAGCAGCCTAGGGGCCAGTGCAACTGAAGGTCATTCTCATAAGACAAGACTACAACAACTGCACCTCTCCTTATAATAAGTGGGATCAGGGAATAAATGGGAAAGTGATGAAATTCATTATTTGGTGAACAGGATGAGAAGTGCCCTAGCGGCTAAAATTAGGTGAGTATGCAAAAGACACATATCACAATTCCATAGAAAATAACAAACCAACAAAAGAGAAATGGGCTTTCCTAGAACCGACAGATCCCAAAGAGTAAAAGGCCTCTTAAAAGCTATCTGTTCTGACCTGAATCCATAAAGTACTTTGAAGAAAAGATAGGAAAAACCCTCCACGACATTGAAGATAAAGACATCTTCAAAGGTGAAACACCATTAACAAAGCAACTAGAAGAAAAGATAAACATATGGGACTACATGAAACTAAAGAGCTTCTGCACCTCAAAAGAAACAGTGACCAAGATAGAAAGACAGTCCACAGAATGGGAAAGAATATTCACCCAATACCCATCTGATAAGGGGTTAATATCCAGGATATATCAGGCACTGGTACAACTATATAAGAAGAAAACAGTCAACTCCATTAAAAAATGGGGAGAAGAGATGAACAGAAACTTTGACAAGGAAGAAATTCGAATGGCCAAAAGGCATATGAAAAAATGCTCATCATCACTAATCATCAGAGAGATGCAAATCAAAACAACAATGAGATACCACTTTACACCACAGAGACTGGCCCATATCCAAAAGGGTAAAAGCAACAAGTGCTGGCGTGGATGAGGGGAAAGGGGGACTCTCATACATTGCTGGTGGGAATGTCGACTTGTACAACCTTTCTGGAAAACAATATGGACATTCCTCCAAAGACTAGAAATTGAGCTCCCTTTTGACCCAGCCATACCACTCCTGGGAATATACCCTGGAAAGCCAAAAACACACAGCGGAAACACAATCCGCACTTTTATTTTCAAAGCAGCACTATTCACAATAGCCAGAACCTGGAAACAACCAGTATGCCTGAGAACTGATGACTGGATAAAAGAAACTGTGGTACATCTACACAATGGAATACTATGCAGCTGTTAGGAAAAATGAAGTTATGAAATTTGCCTATAAATGGATGGACATGGAAAGGATCATGTTGAGTGAAATTAGTCAGAAGGAAAGAGAGAGATATAGAATGACTGCATTTATTTGTATGACATAAATATATCAGGTGATCTTACCAAAAGTGGAAATTACCGCAAGCGTGTGGGAATCAGAGGTTAGGTAAGACAGAGAAGGGAACATGTGTGAATAAATGTCGAAAGGGCTAATACCAACCTAGAACTGAACATTAAATACAGGCAAAAAAAAAAAATGCACATGATGGTTTCTAAGTGCATGTAGTGTAATCCACAATGTGCAAGAGAAGAAAAAAGAGAGAGGGCGAGAGAAAAGAGATAAAGAACCTGCCATTTAGGCAGGCTATGGGAGGAGGGAGGGAATTGGAGACATTGGTGGTGGGAAATGGGCACTGGTGGAGGGCGGGTGCTGGAACACTATGTGACGGAAACCTCTAAACATGAACAACGTTGTAATCTCATGGTGGTATAATAAAATGTTTAATTAAAAAAAAGCTATCTGTGCCTCAGTGTACTAATAATTATTGTAAATGATACCAGCATAGAACTTGAAAGTAGGCAAAAGGATATACTTGACAACCTCCAACTATGTATTTCAAACCACAGTGTGTAAAATGGGGGGGGAGAGAGAGAGAGAGAGAGAGAGAGAGAGAGAGAGAGAGAGAGAGAGGTGAAAATCACCTGCCATAGACACAGGCTGGGGAGGGAGGAAATCATGGGACACTGGTGGAGGGAAATAGGCACTGGTGGAGGGATGGGTGCTGGAAAACTGTTCGACTGAAACCCAAATATGAGCACTTTTGTAACTGTATATCTCACGGTGGTATAATAAAATAATTTTAAAAACCCTATCTGTTCCTTGGAACAAATTACTGCTCTGGGTAGGAATCAAATGGAGCTTCACTGGTCTGAACAAGGATACCGGAAAGTGAGCACTAGCCAATACCTTTATTATTCTATTTATTTATTTATTTATTTATTTATTTATTTTTGCTTTTTTTTGGGTCACACCCGGCGACGCTCAGGGGTTTCTCCTGGTTCTGCACTCAGGAATTACTCCTGGCGGCCGCCGGGGACCATATGGGATGCCGAGGATCGAACCCAGGCCGGCATGAGCCGGCCGGTGCAAGGCAAACGCCTCTACCTGCTGGGCTATCGCTCCAGCTCTCTAGCCAATACCTTTATGCCAGTGGCTTGGCTCCAAATGTCTTAAAACCCTGGTTTGAAAAATTGCCCATTATTTCATACCATCTCCAGCACCTTTATGTAAATGCACAGGAGCAGAAATCTCACTAATAAGTTGCCTTAATTTCTTCCCTATATCCAAGAATTGTGAGAAGGGATTCCTGAGCACAGAGCCAGGACTATGTCTTGGGCACTGGAAAAGGAAGGAGAGAAGGAAGAAAGGAGAAAGAGAGGAAGACCTAATGAGTAATAGGGTAAGAATTATTTGCTGGGTAGCATGAATACTTTTATTCACCATTTTGAATCTTACTTTATGCAGAAAACTGCATGCTGTGATTTCAAGCAAATTTATCTTCTACTTAAAGCATCACTATCCATGTGAGTGAAGCAACAAAAACAATGAATATTAAGTGAAAGAAGGGCTACGTAACCTTTAATTTTGATCAAACTTGGAAAAAAAATCATGAAAAAGTGACAGTTTCTTTCATCAGAGCAATATCGAGATCTATCTTTTACCCTTAAAGTAAACCCTGACAAACGAGCTACTGGGAGTCCATCAGGTCTTGCCCGGAACAGGCCAGAAACAGCCCAGGCAATGAGAACTTGATGACATTGCCTTTGGTGGAGAGGAGAAGGTCAATGGGAATTCCAACACTGAGCAGAAAGCAGACTTAAATAAACACCTGTTCATTTCACAGACCAGCAGGTTTCTATGACACAGACCAACATATTTCTCTATAGTGACAGAATTTAAATCCTTAAGTGTTAAGCTGCTTATGGTCAGGAAACCGGTGTTCTAAGACTCCTGTGAACTTCTTGAATGCTGTCACTGTCACTGTCTTCCCATTCATCATTGATTTGCTCGAGCGGGCCGCAGTAACATCTCCATATGTCCTGTCTCATGCAAGTAGAGCCCAAGGGCACCTGCTTGCTCCAGGAACATAAAGAGCCTCAAACCATTCCATCAGGTCATGGGAATGAGGTCTATAATTGTTACTGATATCTGGCATATCAAATACAACACGGGTAGTTTGCCAGGCTCTGCCGTCTTGGGTAGCATACTGAATGCTGCTCTCTTTAAAAAGAACTCTCCTATCTCCTCACCCCTCTACTGTAATTCTACTCTGCAGTGACAGACTGAAGCCAGGTGTTAGTACAGAGGGGAAACAATCATTTTTTCCTTCATACTACTAGGTACTTTATTAGCAGCACTGTCTGGAAGCAACTTTATTATTAACTATCAGGGTCTCAGTTTTCTTATCTGTCAACAGAATAAACCCACTAACACATATGCCACACATAGGCGTAAGCTATAATACCTAAGTAACTAGAAGCAAAATCTGCTACCTTAGAAACAAATGCTTGTTGGGGGCTACAGCTCAGTGGAAGTGTTTGTTTGCACTCAGTCAACTGGGTTCAATTCCCCACATTGTTTATGATCCCATGAGCACCACAAGGAGTGATTCCTGAGTGCAGGGCCAGGGACACGGACAGGACACAGACACACAAATGTTGGATGACAGGCATACTTAGCTCTGGATCTTTGCAGTTTAATTATAATTTAAGCTATTTACATGTCCCTAAGCGGGTTCATCTAATGAGATCTCTCTTCTGTGTAAATACTGATGGAGGGTACAGAAGTCACCTTGACCCTAAATGAGTTTCTTTTTTTTTTTTTTTTTTTTTTTTTTGCTTTTTTGGGTCACACCCGGCAATGCTCAGGGGACCATATGGGATGCCAGGGATCGAACCCAGGGCGGCATGGGCCGCCGCGTACAAGGCAATTGCCCTACCTGCTGGGCTATTGCTCCGGCCCTGAATGAGTAACTTCTGAATTATTATTATATATCTACTAAGACTTCTATGTTATCTAGATCGGGCACAGCTCCTCTTTATATGCACTGGTCTCGGAGTGGGACAGTTAGAATTTACCAGGAGACTGCCACCCCTGGCTACGCTGAGACTATTGTTTAAGATTATAAGAAGGACCATACTAGTGTGCCCTCAAGCAGGTGAGTGTGACCCTTTCTCTATACAGAGAACAAGATACTCAGAATCACCCTGATGCAGATAATAAATAAGAAGGACATTGTGGCTACCATCCAGATTACATGAAGCCCATGAAATTAAGATGTATTACTTTATACCAGCCCCCTCCAGTGTTTTGGCATAAGAGATAACCTCAGAGGAAGGGACTAGTCTTTGGCATAATCATTTGTTTAGGCCTGTAGTAGGGTGTGGCACCACCCTACTACACCCTTCTACTCTCTAGAAGCTGTTTAGCTGATCTTTGTTGACAGGACCCTCCCTGAAGTTAGGATTACTTTTGTGTGTTTAAGGGGACTGACTTGAGGTACTGCATCCACTTTGGTTGGACTCTCTCCACTGGGATCCTCTTTGGTGGAAGACTTGAGCCTTCATGCCTGGTCTAAGTTCTGGCTAGAGCTAAAGGTCTTACATTGTATTGGATTGTAATGGTAGAGCTTGTTCTACTATTAAAAGCCTTTTTAGAACTGCACCAGACTTGTGAGTTTTCACCCATTCCCCAGTGGCCTCGGAGATAGAAGAGAACTTCTATCCTGATACTGTTGGGGACCCCAGCGGCTCCCCAACACACAGAAACAGACACAGACACAGACTCACACACACACACAGAACTTGTAACCCTTGTGCACTAACAGGTTCACACACAGTTTGCAACCCCTGTGCATTGCCAAGCACAGCACACATACACACACACACACACACACACACACACACACGCTTGCAACCCTTGTGCACTGAAGGTACAGCACACACCACACACATACACATATATACACACACATGCGTGCACACACACACAACTATTGACATCTACTCCACACTGGAGTTCTAAGAATTAGCAGTTAGCATGTTGATGACATCCACATTCATATTCATATGAATCAAATGAAAACCAACAATGGGATGAACACCTAAGGACATTCTAGTCAGCTCTTTCATACCCTTTAGAATAAACATCAATGCTCAAGTTTAAGACAATTTTCATTTTCAAAACTGATTCAACTTCTGCATTGAAAGCAACACAAAGGCTTAATGCTTCCTGACTAGGGCTTCCAAAACATCTGTGTGACTGTTTCAATGAACAGCTGTTGAATTATTTCAACAAGTAGTGTTTAAGGGATGGTTTATGCTGGGTGAAAATGAGCTGGGATACCGAGGATTCCTATATGAAGAGTTAGTTTATTAAAAAAAAAAAAACTTGGCTTTGGTTGCCATGTACTGCAATAAACTCCAATTGTATAAACTTGATACAAATATATGAGACAGGGATAGAAAAGATCTAAGTCCACCTATTGGAAGGACAATGAAGCTGCTGCATAAAATGCTGTGTAATATTATCAGACAAGATCAATTTTCTAGAATTTAACAAACTTACAAAATGAAAGGCTTTGAAAAATATTCAAATATAAAACAGTGAAACTCATCAGAAAGCCACACAAGATGCAAATGCATAGCCAATAAAATAATTCTGCTTACTTTAAAAGTAATCAAAGGAGATGAATGGTTTACACAAAAGAAATAAAACGTAAATTGCATGAAAAATGCATATCCTTACTAGCAATATTATATGCAAATTAAAACAATTCTAAGTTCCTGTTAATATAAAAAAGGAACAAATATAATGCCAAAATGAAACTGGATAACATGAAGGAAAGTTTAAATAATTACAAAGTATAGCCCAAAAAAAAATTTAGTCCTCTAATTTATTACCCACTTTTGGAATATAATTCTAAAATACACCCCAAAATGGGAAAGCGGGACGTAAATGCTATTTAAAAAAATTCTGAAATCTGGACATGGGTAAAAAACTTAAATAGCATATTAGCATAATAGAATATAAGCATGTGTGTACATTCAAAATTGGAAGTGCCATGATTAAACTATGGCGAATTCATTTCCAAGCTAGTATAAGCATAAAGTGTATTTGCCAGCCTAAAACAACCAAAAAATAAAATGAAATTTTGAAACATGGCTTTTAAGACATAAGCAAACAGAAAGAAGTAAAAGACAGTGATTCCTAAGAGACAGGACAAAAATAGTCCTGTATTTCCCGAGAATATGGTGCTGAAAGAGTTCTCAATGGCAATGCACAAGGCTTGGTGAGACCCATGTGGTAACAGTTACAGGCATGAAGCACCAGGGACAAGAACAGCAGAGAGAATCTACAGTGAACTGCCCATTGAGCTGAGTACAGAACAGTGCTGAGATGAGTAGAAAATATGAGAATAGCAACCATCTGAGGCCTGACAGAGAACCATGGAAAACATTAAAAGAAACGAGGGATTTACCTATGGCACATGAAAATATAAACCCATAGGAAGATCTACGTGCTTATAGAAGCTTTACAGATAAGTAGCCAAAACCGGGAAACAATCTAAATGACCCCTGAAAAGTAAATGAAACACCATCTTATGTCCATAAAATGAACTGACATTTAGCAACAAGAAGGACTCGCTAAGACTGCTAGACGACAGCATACATGAACTCTGAAGTAAAGCAGACATTAAAATGGATACATGCTGTGTTTCATTGATACAGAGGTCTGAAAACTGCACATTATCTAGGGTGACAGAAAGCAACCAGTGATCTGGGGAGTACCATGATTATGATGAAGGCTTCATGAATATATGAATTTCTCAAATCTTACTAAACTCTACACTTTAAGTATTTGTAATTTCCTCACTATCAGTTACATACCTTAATAAATATAAAAATGGGAAGGGGAATAATTGGTTGCATGTAATAAAAATTCATAATATAAATATATACACAGAGGGCACAATCATCAGAAGTCTGGAGAAATCTACATATAATAAAGTTTAAAGGTAGTTTTGATGATGAACCACCTCCAGTGCCATGTAAGGTCATCTACAGGTTGTGCTCCAGATCATAATTAAATCTTTAAAGGGATCAGAAAGTCACGGAAGATTTTTCTGGACAGCCGTGCATGGTGGAGACACCCAGACTACTCTGGAGAGGGGTGGGCCCATGGCTGGCCTGCCCAAACTGAGCGCCAGCACTCACTCTGCTCCCACACTCAAAGATCACAGCATGCCCCGGCAGGACTCCACTGCCTAGGGACCAAGTCTCACACAGAAGTTAATCTGCTGAAAATCTCAGGTATCAGGTATCTGGTAACTGAAATCTCCAGGCTTACGCTACCTCCCCACATCTCCATGTACTTCCGGAAGCCCCGGCAGTCATGCACATACCGCAAAGCCACCACCCAGTTAAAAATTTAACTCAAGGGGCTGGAGCTATAGCACAGCCGGTAGGGCGCTTGCCTTGCATGCAGCCAACCCAGGTTTGATTCCGGCATCCCATATGGTCCCCCAAGCACCGCCAGGAGTAAATCCTGAGTGTAGAGCCAGGAGTAACCCCTGAGCATTGTCGGGTGTGACCCCCAAAAAAAAAGCGAAAAAAAAAATAAAGTTAAAAATAACTAACTCTAGCTGTACCATCCTGTTAAAAATTCTGAAATTCCTGGAGCAGCTCTGGGACATCTCAAACCTACAACACTGATAAACCAAGAGTAGCAACCACACTGGAAGGGATGCCATGTAGAGGGCAACCAATCTTGATTAACAAAACAACCACAGAAGGATTAACCTGTAATGTAGCAACATCTTAGTAATCTCTTATACAGGACTTAATGTGTCCATGGTGAGATGCAATTTACACTAAATTTCTTCTAAGGAAACATTTTTTTGATCATTCTGTTAGCAAAATATTGGTGAATAGCAATATACATTATTGAGGGCCTGCTTTGGGGACAGGCTTACAGGGTGGCTGAGAAAGTTAAAGACAATGGTGGAGGGAAGGTAGATGCTAGAACTGTTGTTGGAATACTGAACGCCTGAAACAGATCACAATGAACAACTCTGTAAACCACAGTGTTTATATAACATGTAGGGGGGGAAAATTTACATATGTGGCCTTACCTATTCCATGTAAACTCCAAGATATATTAACACAGAATTGCTTTAAAAGTTTTAATAATGATAGTTGAGATATGATAATTACCATAACTATACCCAAGTATGAAATAAAATTTAATGTAATATACTTAAGATTTCGTTGTTGAAACCATATATAAGTAAATAAGAACAGGTAAGTAAATAAGTATTTTTTTATTATATTAAATAGTTTTAATTTTCTCATATACCCAGGTAAAATCATATAGTAATCACTAACTGGCTCTTACTGGTTTATTTTCTGATCATTCTATTTGCCATTTCTTAAAGTTTTGTTAGAATAAGGAATATAAAATAAAAATTTTATGTGCCTAAGGGGGTAAGTTGGAATTGGGAGGGAAACTGGGGATATGGGCAGAGGGTAAGGTCACACTGGTGGTGTTGGAACACTAAATGCTTGAAACAACTATATAATGAACAACTTTGTAAATTACAGCATTGCCAATGAAAATTAATTTTAAAAAAAATTAAAAGAAAGTTTAACAACCACAAATCATTATTTGCAGGTAATTCTCCTTATAACATTAAATATATTTATGTAGTACTATATTTTAAGAATTACAAAACTTAGATGTGTTAAATAAAATCCAAATTGAGATGCACACTGATGTATACTGAAAAATGAAATAAAAGCTTAAGGTCACTGGGCATTCATACTAACATAAAAAACAAAAGTCACCCCTAGACTCAGAGTGAGCCCAATGACAGGATCATTCTTATTCTGCAGGAAAAGGCTGGGGAAGAGTCTGCCCGTGATCATATGAAAACGTGATGAGAGGGAGTAGACGGAACCCCTGACTCCTAAGACGTCCGTCTCTGACCTATAATTCATTACTCTCGTTTCACCAGCACCAACGGGACAGTGCTCAGAAAATAACAAGCTACTTCCAAGCATTGTAAGCAGAGAATCGAGAAAATGCTTTTCTAATTTCACTAGGGCTCCCAAGGTGCTCCTTTGGAGTGAAGCATGAAGGGAAACTTGCATACAGAGGAAGAGGGATGACAACTTCCTGAAATGTCACTTCTTTAAAGGCAAATGAGAGCTTTTGAGTAATACTGTAAAGATCCAAATGGGTCTTGTCATCTATTCATGTTCACTTAAATATTACGGATGGCTGGGGCTGGAGCAATAGCACAGAGAGTAGGGCATTTGCCTTGCACACGACCAACCTGGGTTCAATCCCCGGCATCCCATATGGTCCCCTGAGCACCGCCAGGAGTAATTTCTAAGTACAGAGCCAGGAGTAACCCCTGAGCATTGCCAGGTGTGACCCAAAAAAGCTAATAGATAGTAGAGAGAGAGAGTAGATAGATAGATAGATAGATAGATAGATAGATAGAGAGAGAGAGAGAGAGAGAGAGATAGATAGATAGATAGATAGATAGATAGAAGATAGATAGATAGATAGATAGATAGATAGATAGATAGATAGATAGAAAGTAAAGGAATAAATGAATGAGCGAATGAATGAAAGACGAATGAATAAATCAATAAACAAATAAATAAATAGATGAATGAATAGATGAATAAATGAATGAATAAATATTACGGATGGCTTTGGTTCCTTTGTCAAAGGGAAGTTGTCCTTAATCACAAGTCACAATATAAAGGAGGAGATTTTAAAAAAGGGGGTTAGTAGACGTTAGTTTCCAAGAAGGGCCAGGCCATAAGAACTAACATACCTGAGCACTCATCCCCCAGCTTGCCTGACCAAGTATCACAAGTATCATAATCCCAGGAGTGGCCCAGAGTCCCTAAGTGTTGCGTTCCCGGCACTGTCGGGGACCCCAGCGACCCCAGCGGCATTCCCGACACTAAGCACTGCTTGAGAGTCCACCTGACCAAAACATTACTATAAATGACGACGTGCAGCAACATCCATTTCTTTTCTCACAGTTCAGAACTGGAAGTCCAAATCAAGGTGTGGCGGGTCCATGCTCCCTGAAAACACCCATGCCTTAAGAATCGCACTGCCTCTTCCCTGCTGGTGGTTGCACCCTGAGCCACACAGGCCTCAGTCACCACAGGGCCTTCCTCCACCCAAGCATCTGTCTCTGCACCATGTCTGCTTATGAGGACATTAGTCACTAAACATCTAATCCAATATGACCTCTTCATAAGTAGCTCATTGACTAGTACTAAGGTTACAAGAAGCGAGTGTCAAGCTAACATAGTTTTATTAGGTGGCACACGGCGGGGAAAGAACACAACATGGAATTCTCAAGGAGGTACTCCTGAGTAGGGGCATGTCGTCAATACATGCAGGAGGAAGTATCTTCCCTTCTATGGTAAAGCATGTCATCTCCATTGAACAATAAAAAAAGAAGGGCCAAGGAGACAGTACAGGAGCATGCTTGGGAGCCCATGCTGCATGAGGCCAAACCCAGTTGGACCCCCAGCACTACTTATCCAGGAACAGCCCTTGAGCACTGCTGGACGCGTCACATCCCCACCCCCAAAGGGAAAGACGTATCTTTCCCTTGAATCAAAATACCTAAAATGAGCAAAAGTGCTGCAAAGAAATCACATTTTTTCTTTAATTTAAAAATTATGCTCAGGTAGCACTGAAACTTAGTATCTCAAAAATTAATTTTAAAAAAGTATGCCAGATGTGCTGAAGAGATAGTAAAGCCCATTGGGCATTTGTCATTTGTCTTTCATATAGAAGACCAGGTTTGATCCTGAGCATCCCATATGGTCCACTGAGCACCACCAGGAATAATTCCTGACTGCAGAGCCAGGAGAACCCTGAGCATCATAGGGTATGCCCTCTGCCCAAAAAAAAATTATGCTACCAAAAATCATACCTAACCCAATTTCAACTATCCTGTCCTTTGATAAATAAGAATTTTTATTCTCAAATATATTCCTTGAAGTCTGAAAGCTACAAAGGGGGGAGGGCGTAAGGTTGGGGGGTTATGCCAAGGTTCTCAGGCAGAGCTCACTCCCTGAGGTGCTCAGGGATCTAGGTGGTGCCAGGATCAATCCCATCCCTTCTGCATGCAAAGCACACAAGTCCTCTAGGCTCTCTCCCTGGCCCCTGACTTTGTCAAGCGGGGCATTATATAATCCTGTCCTTTCAAGCCATCGTTACAAAGTGTCTTAAGAGCTTTAATACAAAGTGTTTGTATTTATGCTCATTTACACATATGTAGAGCACAACAGCATAAGCTAGGGCTAAGATAGAGGATTTCATCCTGGCTCAAACATCTCTTTTATTCAGCATCTAGTGGTGTTTCAAATAATCTTAGCTCTCTTCAGTATGTAATAAAAACATAAGCCCAACCATCTGATTCTGAAATGGAAAAGCCAAAGGGCTCATTGTTAAAGAGTGAAACACACTGATTAACCGAAAGTAAATGATCAACCTTTAATACTGCAAAGAAAGAAACTGAAGACAGAGGGAGATTCATATGACCTCTCAGAAACGGATAATTTAGAGAACACCGAGTAACACTCATTCTGTTATCAAACCAAATGTACTCAAACAAATGTGTGCCAGTCAAGTAGGGTACAGAGAAGTCCATTTAGGTTTATTACTTGGTGGTTTAAATGTGAGAACAAGTTTCATAATCTACTTTTACTCAGCATATAAACAAGAGTTTCAAACTGACTGCAATAAAACAAACCCTTTTCACATCTGTCAACCACATAGTAGGGGGAATAGAAAAAAAAACTGGGAGAATTTTTTTTGTATTTTTTTTAATCTCATTTTTTGGTTTGAGGACTACATCCATCTGGGCTCGAAGCTTAGTCCTGGCTCTGCACTCAGGATACTACTGGCAGGCTTTGTGATATGGTATGGGGTGCCAAGGTCAAACTCATGAGAGGCAAATGTCCTACCCACTGTACCACTGTGCTGACACTTCGTCATCATTTTTATAGTGAACAAAGTATGGTGATGGCGTTAGAGGTAAACCTAGATTCCTACAGTATTACAAAGATACCTGATCTACTGCGCACCCTTCCTTCCCATCTTAATTAGCATGGGTGGGGGAGGGTGGTTTACAGTAGGGGTGAAGAATGAAAGGCAAAGCATCTATTACCTGCTACCCCCAAAAGTGCAACTGTCTAGAACTGAGGACAAAGAACCCACCATCTACTGAAAAGGTTTTTCACGCATAGAGAAACAGTCTTACAGAAAGGGTGAGAAGATAGTGAACTTTTGTTCACATGGAAAAGGATCATTCATATAAGATACTTCAATCTAATTTTAACTAATGAGAAAAGACACACCCCCTTTCATGGTTTCCTCCAAACCTATCTAAGATTCAAGGACAAAGCTTGAATCTTTCTGTTTGTGAAAGTAAACAGCACGAAATCCAAAACAGCATCTCCTGAAATACAAACTCGCCTCCCCCCCCGCCCGTCCTTCCACATTGATCATATTTGTGTTCTGTCACATTTAAATTAGCAGCCTCTTCCCTACCACCCACAATTCTCCGCCACTCCATAAACTCTGAAGTGTTACATAAATTATCTAATGAGTAGGAAAGCACCAATGATGAACAATGAGTAACACATCTTTTTTAAATAAATGGCCAGGCCAGCACCAAAGGAGCTCAGGTTTTCCAAATCTACAAATCAATTTACCAAGTCAATAGAAACAGAGATGACAGCAGAGGGTGGGAAACATATAATGACACATAATAGTACCATAATACTTAATCAAATTTTACATTCCGTTTTTCTATGACAGCATGACTTTATACGCCACTGAAAAATAAAGCTCTCAGTTATAAGTTGCAAGATGCATCCTGAAATCAGAGGTGTTAGAATGTGGGGAAAGGAAATCATGTGCCTTTCAAGAATTAAAAAAGGTTGGGGCGAGAGGGATAGCCCAGGGGTAGGGCATTTGCCTTGCACGCAGCCAACCCAGGTTTGATCCCCGGCATCCCATAAGGTTCCCTGAGCACTGCCAGGAGTAATTCCTGAGCAAGAGCCAAGAGTAATCCCTGAGCATCGCTGGGTGTGACCCAAAAAGCGAATGAATGAATGAATGAATGAATGAATGAATGAATGAATGAATGAATGAAAAAGGTTGGTCCCTTTCCAACTAAAGTGGAAAAGGTAAGGTAGAGCCAGGTCAGTGGTTAGGGGCACCTGCTTTGCAGGCTCTGGAGCCCAAGTTCAAACCCCATGTCACCACTTGCCCTGCAAGCACCCCTTGAGATGTCCTGGCCCTGTGAACACAATGCTACATCTTTAAGTCACCAGGCCTGGCTGGCCCAATATCACTGGCAGTGAATTCCAATATCCTGAACATGCTTGGGAGCCCTCTTTCTCCAAAATAATGTTCAGTGAAAGGTAAGATAAATATTTCATAGTTCCATCATCTTTGGAAAGTCTACATGGCATTATCTAACTTCAATCTATCTTCAGTCAACTCTACCAACTACAAGGAAGTGTGAACACAGAAGGCACCAGACCAGCCTACAGTTTGGCCAAACCTCACCCATTCAAATCACTTATGCCAATCAAGCAAAAATAAACTTAAGTGGGGTCCCCAGGGGGAAGCCAATAGCATATGCGTGAGAAAAATTAGCCTATGACCCCCATGCTGATCACTTTCTTTGCATTAACTCAAGGTGACTAATGATCAGAAGGCAACTGGCAGAGTCTCACAGCACCCAGCTCTGCCTGATGTATGATCTTGTGAAAATATGATCACCAAGAACCATTTCTCTTACACCAAAATACTGAGTCCAGATGTTAGGCCAGTGCCTGGAAAAGATGTGGTCCAGTGACAGCTGTCTGAGGCTTCCATGCGAATGGCCGCATCCTGACCAGCGACACTCTAACCACTGAGAGTATCAGACTCAGAAACACAACCCTTCCCAAAAAGAACTCTGACCACTCAAATTAAAAAATTAGACACTCTCTCGTGCTTTTGTTGTATGTGTGCTTAAGTCATAGTAAATAAGGGGCAGTTTTGCAGAAAGATGATAAAAGAACTACTTCATTTTATGTAATTAAGCAATAAGCATATAGAAGCAATTAAGTGTATAGCATGAAATAGCAATAAGCATTCAGCTTCACACAAATTACTCAACACATTCATTTTCACCACACTGGTGTTTCTTTTTCCTGATTGGAAGAACTGGTGACCTAGATAAAGCACTGAACTGAAAATTAAGAGAATTTAAACAGTAAGATTTTGTGGCTAAGTACAGCCTTTCTGCCAGGCTCGATCTATTCCCAAGGGCTCTACTGCCCAGCTGTGTGCCCTTGCACAAGCAAGTCAGCCTCCTTTCCGAGCCGCCATTTAAAACTCTCCCCTTGACGGTTTTGTGTGAATACAATTAAAGAGAAAATTCTTACCCAACACCTGCAGTAAATGTCAACATGCAAAAATGGCTGTGCTCCTAAGTGCCATGGATGGCATTACCAAGCCCTGGGTGACCCAGGTCTCACACTTCTTTGCTGTTCACAATTTTACTGTTTCCTGCTTTTTTTTTTTACACAGGTTAAAAAAGACTTTTTCTACCTTGCACTGTACGTGTATTTTATCTTGACTCATTCACCACCCCCGTCTTACTTTCAGAGTCATCTCCATACCTCCCTCAGTAACCCACATGGCACTAAAATATGTGTAGGTCCCAGGGAGCCGCTAAATGTCTGGGCAATGAATGAAGGAAACAAGAATGAACACCAGTCCGCAGGTTCCGGATCCTGGTGGCCAGCATACAGCATCGTGCTCTCTGGGGAAGGTGAGGGGCACAAAGCCAGAAGTCAAGGCAAGCCCGAGGTCTTACCGCACTTCCACTGCCCTCCATTCAGAAGGACGCCTCTATATTAATGCTTTAAGTCAAAGGCGACCCAAATGTGCTTCTGTGGAATTCTGCCAGCATGATCCATAAATATCCTTATCGGGAAGAGTCCAAAAGTACTGAATTCATTATAGGCTGAGAGTCTAAAAGCGAGAGGATTAAGCACTGCACACTCCAGTGGTAGGCTACAAGAGGGCACTGTTCCAGTGAAGCCAGCTGCCTTGGCAATGGAGAAGGAACAGAGAAGCGATGCACAGATCAAATTCCTTAGGAGAAAAATATCTACATGCGTAGGAAAACCACAGATCAACATTATGCAAAAGTAAAGGAGAAGACACATTTTAAAGTACACTCCTCAGGAACAAGATACGTGGAAGCTTACATACGGTGACTATAATCTATTCAGAATATATCAAAAATTCCCCAGGGAGGAACTGCCAGAAAAAGAGGTAGCCAGAATTAATTGGACAGGTTGCTAGAGAGAAAACCAAACCAGCACTCAGAATTCAGCAACACTCTCAAGAGAGGGAATACCCGGGAGAGGCACCAAGAACCCAATGGAGCCGGGCAAACAGACCTTCACAGCAGGTCTCAGAGCTAAAGGGTGCACCGGCTACCTGCTATGAGGACATGCTCAACCCGGCCACTACCAACAAATACTCGGTGAGTGCTTCTGGACCTCTAGAAACAAACCCAAGCTCACCCTCTGGGTCATGGGTCACTGCCGGCTGTAGCGGACACATTTCCACCCTGCAGTAGCAAGACCTTGAGTAGCCCCTGTTCAATCTCTTAATGCAGACATAGATCTTAAGGGCTTTTCTTCTCAAGGCGCATTTCTGTGTAAACTGCAGAGATGCAATGAAGTCAAAGAATTCAACACACAAACACACACACACACACACACACGCACGCACGCACGCACGCACGCACGCCTACACACACGCAGAGTTAAAACACTGGGATAGTACTATATTCTCTCAGGAAAATGAGAGTAGGGTTACTTTACAGATAGCAGTCTATTCACACACCCACCCCACCTCCATTCCCACCCATTTCCACTCTCAGAAGGCATGATTGCAAACTGTTCTTGCTCCTAAATAACACATCTGACCATTCAGAAGCACTTCTTAGGAGTTAGCACAATGATTTTTCCAGATTATTTTTCACCATATATTCTGGCCTACTAGTTTGGTCCAAAGTAAGATATAATTCTGAGTGTTTTTCATTCTGATATTTAATCTTTGTATGTTGCCTTGCTTTGTTTTGGTGCCATATCCAGCAGTGCTTAAGACACTCCTTACAAGATTCAAAGATCACTCCTGGAGGGCTTGGGGAAGTGTTGTCAGGGACTGAACCCAGACTGGCCATGTGCAAACCAAGAGCCTTACCCATCATACAATATATCTTCCCCCTGAGGTTTGTTTCTTTTTATCAAAACTCCTGAGCACCAGTTTGAAACAATACACAAGAGGGGGACAAAAAGGGGGTCTTCAAACCCCGGAAGGATCACACAAAACCAAGGTTCATCAACTGCAAACCTTTGATCAGTTTTACCCATTCATTTAGAAATCTTCCTCAAATATTATAAGAGAAGATTCTTGGTTCTACAACTGTGCCCCCACTGAGTCTGTCCAGATGGCCACACTGAGGCCTGTATCAAAAAGACTACAAGTTATGGGTTGCATGTGAGAAGGTTCCACTTCCTATCCCAACTGCCCACCCCTACCTACGCCTTAAAAAATGGGTGCCCGTTCTGGTCCCTACCATCATAACATTTCTGTAATCACCTCCGACTAGAGAAGCATGCTCTGCCTCCCAAGATCGCTATAAAGGAAACAGAATACAAAACAAACACCTAGGTCCTCTGAGAATGAGCAATGAACAAGCCGGAAAAAATAAGAGAGTGAAAGGACAAACTTTTATTAAAGCCAGAGAGAACGCAAACACTGACCCTAATAAGCAAGGATGGAGGCTGACATTATGCTAATGAGGCACTGAGAAGTAAGCAAGGCAGCCACAGCCCACTCTGACAAATATTCAAGCTCCACAATGGTCCCCAGATTATGCTACAGTGCATGCACTTCCTCAACCTTGTTTTATGAGAAAATCCCCTGCCATATTGTTCCTTGCTGAAGAGACGAAACTCTCTAGAAACTACGTCTGAATAGAGTCTAAAGGAGATAAAGAGAAAGGGAAAGAAATAAAGAACCTGCCATGGAGGCGGGCTGGGGAGAGGGGAGGGAACCGGGACGTTGGTGGTGGGAAATGGGCACTGGTGGAGGGATGGGTGCTGGAACACTGTATGACCAAAACCCAAATATGAACATCTTTGTAATTGTATATCTCACAGTGGTATAATAAAATAATTTTTAAAAAAAGAGTCTACAAGGAATTCTGTGACTGTATTTTTTCTCTCCTATCCCTTTAGAAACCAATGTCAAAACCTTCTAAGACCTCTTATAAGTCGCAGGCTTGAATTGCCATATAAAAACTGATAATCCATAAACATATAACTTAATTCTGACCTAGCATATACTCAAGAAGGAAATAACCATCAACTTGGTGCTGATTCCTTAAAGGAGAAAGGAAATGGTAGGTATTAAAAACCTTAAAGGCCACAGGCCACATCATACCAAAATTGTGACTTCTTGGTCACCAGCACTGATCACCAAAGATAGCTAATATATTTATTAGAATCATTATTAGAACTACAGTTACTAGACCCTCATTAGCAGAGTCCGAAGAAAAAGAGAAAACCAAGCCATTTTTAGCTGAATATTCATAGCAATGGAAAAAAAATAGTGCCTTCTTAATCACTTTCATTATCAAAACAGACTCCCTGCTGGAGCCTTTTAATTGGAAGCCTACCATTTTAAAGGCATTTGCATTTTATCAAACTATATTGACAAGGCTAATAGAAATGGATTCTAGCGCCTAACTTCACATCTCCCAAATAAGTGATGACATCTGTGGTGATCCATGAAACAAAAACAGGAAGCTGGGACTGCAGTACACAAGCCTCTGGTTAGAAATATCACTTGGAGGGGAGGCGGAGACACGACCACTTTCCTCCTTCCTCGACCTCTGCGGTGGTAAGGGGG
This sequence comes from Cryptotis parvus, assembly GCA_021461705.1. Lineage (NCBI taxonomy): Eukaryota > Metazoa > Chordata > Mammalia > Eulipotyphla > Soricidae > Cryptotis > Cryptotis parvus. Next base: position 60,933 of record JAJIBD010038146.1, on the reverse strand, counting down.
TAAAGGATAGTGAGAAAGGAGAGAAATGACACAATATCTACTTTTCATCTATAAATTGTCCCAAAAAGGTGAGGCTGGAAAGATAGTACTGTGGGCAGGGCACTTGCCTTGACAACACTGACCCAAGTCCATCCCCAACATCCCATATGGTGTCCTGTGCACCATCAGGAGTAATTCCTGAGTGCAAATCCAAGAGTAATCCCTGAACTTCATATGAACCCACCCCCCCAAAGAAATCAAAATAGGATACATGTCCAAAGAGAAAGAGATGTTATTTATTAACAGACCAAAAAAAATCAAGAATAATTTATGAATACGATGAGGTGAGTTTTGTATTTTGAACATTGGTATCAAGACTGTGTGTGTGGATGTGTGTGTGTATCTATGCTTGTCTCTAACATACTCTAAACGTTAGGGTGCCACAGTGTTATTGCCACAAGCTATATTTTGTTATTTATAGAGGCTATAAAGTACACAGCACTTTACAAACCAGAGAACACAGGCACTAAAGCCTGGAGGAACTCAGCCTAAATTAGACATGGACAAAGTGGAAAAGCGAACAGGAAAATATTTAGTTGCACCAAATTCTGAGCAAGAATAATTCCAGGAGCCAGTAAAGAAGGAACTATTAAGCTGTGCTCTCCAGAAGGAGAGTTCACGCAAACCGGATTCAAGCCATCTGTGAAACTAAGGCTTGACTTCCAAAGTAAGGAATGTATAGCATCATACACTTCCACGGTAGCATCCACCTTTAGCATTAAATGGAATTCCGGTTTTCTTTGGGGATGACAAGTTCATGCAAATAATATGTGTAAATATGTGAAGATAGATAACAAATGTCCTGTGTTAGGTTAAGATAGGATCTTGCTGTGTGTCTAGAGTGCCACAGGTCTATGGCATCAAGTGCAGCCTTTCTAAGAAACGGCTATACCATTCTCATCAACTAAGGGAGCAATTAAATCCTTTATTCCTCTTGGTAAGTGTAAGTCTAAGCTTCCAAAATGTGTACAAGGGAACAATTTTTAAGAGACACTGAGAACTACCAGAAGTTCTCTGTACTCAGAGAAACATTAAAAACTCACGCTGCGCCGGAGCAATAGCCCAGCAGGTAGGGGGTTTGCCTTGCACGCGGCCGGCCCATGCCGGGCCCGGGTTCGATCCCCGAGCACCGCCAGGAGTGATTCCTGAGTGCAAAAACTCACGCTGCATTCAGCCTCAATACTACTCCTACGAACTCACTACGTTATGGTTCGAAATGGCCTTGACCTAAAGATTTAAGCTTGGTTCTTAATTTGAGCTTCTATGCATTTACGAGAGTATCTGACATAAATATTGAGATTTATCAATTATGAAAGATCTGATTTTGTCACACGATATTGGCATCGATTGTTACTATTTTGCAGAATGTTTAAAGACATCCTCAAATGGTGTTACAGGGGGTAGGGCAAATACCTTGCGTGTGGTTGACCCAGGTTCAATCAGGCATCCCATACGGTTGCCTGATCACCACCAAGAATAATTCCTGAGTGCAGAGACAGGAATAAGTAAGCTCTGATCACTGCTAGGTTGGGCCCCAAAACAAAACAAAAATAAATAAAAAAATTTAAAATAAAAAAGGATTTTAAAAAATGTATTGGGAAGACCAAGCCCAGGTCATCAGAAAACTGATCACAAAGACTTTTTTTATATTATTTTGGCTGGAGCTCAAACCAAGACTTCACACATTCATGTTCCCTACCACTGAGCTACATACTTAGGCCTCACATACTTTCTTGGTGACATTTTATTCATACCCTAACATGAAAACATAAACACTCAAAACCAGTCGGGTTCATTTTTCTACATGCTAGTCTTTAGAGCTCAGTAGTAGAACTATCAAATTAAAAATATCCTGAGGATACCCTTAACCTCTATGTTCAGGTAAATATAGGTAAAAACATTTCTGATTGCTGAGGCTAGATACCACCAAAACTTCTTGTTGCTACTTTTTGATAATACAAACGATGAGACAGTCAATGTTTCCACAAACTGTTCTTTAATATCATTTGTATCTAATATTGAAAAGAATCACTTAAATGACTCGGATGGTCTTTTCATAAATTTCTCTTTAGTAGCAAAATCAGACTTTAATCTCCTCCCATTCATCAACAGTGACACCAACCCCCTTTTTTTATTCAAGGGGGAAACCATCTGCAATAGTTCTGCCCGATTTCCCGGGAATCTTAGCTTCGAATGCCTGGTTTCTGAACCCTCAGCAATGGGAGCAATTTACCTCGATCGACTTCGCCAGTCACTGCTGCAATTTAGCTAAGACATTTCCCAGGGGCCCATTAGAGAAGGTTCCAATTTGAAAACCTCACATCTGATCCTACAAACCAGTCCTGGAAACATCATTCGGTAGCAACTTAAAGATTATTCTTTTGCTGATCACCAGATCCTTCAACTCTGATAGAGAAATGCAAATGCAAACAAGGGCAGGGGTTCAGAGTAGACTTAAGAGCTTAACAAAGGTCCAAATATATGAAGACAAAATACATAGAAGACATTCTGGTACAAACCATAGCCTGCTACATGCATGTCAAAATCCTCATTTGATTTCATTTCCTGTGAATCTACATCATGAAAACACAAGATGGCGGCCCAGGGAAGAGGAACAGATCAGCAGCCACCTCAAAACAGCAACAGCAGAAACTTAATGAGGATGGGAGGTTCCTTCCTTAGAATTAAGGACCTTAACTTGCTTCCAGAGTTAAGGACTATGGAAAGCCCAATTGCCCAATTAAGGTGCCTCACACAGGCACCACAATGCACCTACTCAATGGAGCTAACCGAGAGAAAAGTGGATGTGCACATTCCATAGAATTGGAAAGGGGGTGGGAGGAAGCTTCTTTGGCAAAAGAAACATCTTTCCAGGAGAGATGGTACAGAGCTAAGGCACTTGCCTTGCACACAGCTGACCCTGGTTTGATTCCAGGTACCAGATATGGTCCCTTGAACACAGAATCAGGAGTAAAACCTGAGCACAGCTATGAGTGGCATCCCGCACCCCCAACCAACCTCCCAAAAAAAGACACAAAAAAGAAGCACTGGTTTAATAATCAAGAGGCAAAGGTTTCAAAAGCAACCTTCAGATCACTGCAGTCATAATTGCAGAGGGAAGTGAAAGGGGACTCCATAAGTAATTATATCATTATGTGAAATTGGATATAATAAGCTTTGATAATATATTTTAAAAAGCTTCATTCTAGTCCTTTATAGAATACTGGTAGCTTTTGAGACAGTATATAGAAAGTACTGTCATCACTATAAAAGATAATAATCCACAAATAATAATATAACACCAAAATAAATAGAAGTCTCATAGTTGAGAATTTTAGTTCTTTTATAGAAATTACCATTGACTGTGAAATGTCAATCAATCAATCAATCAATAATACCAAGATACTATTATATTACTCTGAGTATAATACAACAGTTGAGTGTACACGTGGGCTTGACGTTATATAACTGATGTGTAACATACTCTCTCTCTCTGGAAAATTGTCTCAAATTAAAGGAACAGCACCAAGCTTTTTTGTGTACTGTTGAGTTCTAGGAGTTCTGCCACCTGAACATGTTTGGGAATTAGTGCTGTATTTATAAAACTTAACAATGGCAGAGTTCCAAATGTTCAGAAAAGCAGCTTCTGCTAGATATTAAACAAAGGGACTCAGAGGATACACAACTGTAGACGCTGCTTTTCTGTTCTGACAGCCTTCCCTAAGAATAACCATGGAGCATACTTCTCTTCCTGGCTCTTCTTTTTTACGTAACTTTCAGCTGCAAGTGAAGCAAGCTGAGCAGGACGTCAGAAGATACTCATTCACAGACTTAGCTTTACTTGATCAACACCATTACTGCCCACCAGGGTTTAGACACCCAAACAAGTCAGCATTCTGGTGAAGGGCTGGCTAGTAAACTCTAATGTCATCTGAAAATACGCAGTGTCATTTGAGAACACACAGTGCCATATAAGAATATTGTTTTTTGGGATTTGCTTTGTTTTTTTGTCATAAGACATTGAATTCAAACCTCACACATACAAAGCACGTGCCGGCCCACTGAGCTATATCCCAAAACTATTTTTCATCCTTCTGGAAGGCAGGGGCGGGGTGGGGAGGTCTCCCAGTGCTCAGGGGGACTGGAGGGTCAACAGCTGCGAACTAGGATCTACGGAGGACACAGATGCTGCTGAGACCTAGTGCATCATGTGGTATGGGGCTGATGTGGTAGACAGGGCTGCCAGGTGTCATCAGAACTGTACTCAACGATCCTCCAGGGGCTAAGCGATGCCAGGGCCTGAATTCAGGCTGGATGCATACAAGTAAGCGGTCTAGTCCTATACTATTACTAAAATGGGACTGGCTCCCAATACTTTAATTTTTTTAAGTAGCAGTTCAAAACAAAGACCAGCTGGACGGAACATTATACTCCTGCAGTGCATGCAGTAGATCCAAGTTCCATCCATGGCACTGCACATGGTCCCCTAGGCACCGTCAGGAGTGATCCCTGAGCACAGAGCTAGGAGTAAGCCCTGAGCAATGTCAGGTGTGACGGCTCCTATACCCCCCCAATAAAGAAAACTAGAGACCAAAGAGAAAATAAGTATAAGCAGATATAAGATTCCAGCAATCCTCTACTAAACCATGCATTTAAAAATGTGCCATAAAAAGGGGGAGAAACATACAGAAGTACCACTTAAATTTTATTAGAGAACAGTTATGTTACACTGCTTATGCTAACATATAATGCTGAGTGTTGTTTTTAATGAATTAAATATTTACAAATATCTCAGCTTTAATCTAAAAGGAGCATATATCAATTACTCTAAGTAATACATATAAACAAAAGCTCAGTGGATCCTCAATAAATTTTAAAAGCAGGAAAGTCCTCAAGGAGGCTTCAGACGAACTCACAAGCTACAGTTATTGCAAACCTAAGCCATTCAACGCACAGAACTCTCCAAGTAAACGTCCTAATAAAAAGTATCTTCAAAAAAAAAAAAGAGAAGAAAATTTACACAGAAAAATCTGGTATTTGAAAAGGAGCAAGCAGATGCCCTTGGGCTCTACTAGCATGAGACAGGACATATGGAGATGTTACTGGTGCCCGCTCGAAAAAATCGATGATGAATGGGAAGATAGTGATAGTGATAGTGAAACCTAAGAGGAAAAAAAGAAAATCTTAGGAGAAATCAAATTGAAAAAAATAACCCTACAATTTATCCAAACACAATTGTTTGACTCTGCTCTAAAAACAGCGCCTTTCCAGTCTTGCCACATGCTCAAATTTTTATATAGTCATAACTGCGGTATAAACAGGATGATCTTTACCTTTGAGATCACTTAACATTAACGTCCCCTAAATAATATTCCTACTAGACAAAGTCTACACTTTTTCTTGTTTTGGTTTTGGTTTTGGGGGGGGTGCCCACCCAGCGACATTCAGGGGTTACTCCTGGCCCTGTGCTCAGGGATCATAACAAGTAGTGCTCAGGGGTCTATATGGAATGCTAGAGTGGAACTCTGATCGAGTCATAGAAAGTACATGCCTTACCCGCTGTACTGTTTCTCCAGCCCAGTTCTTGATAAAGAACTGGAACTCCTAACCACATATAGCCCCTATGAAAAACAAAATGTTTTTTTTTGCTTTTTTGGGTCACACTTCGGCGATGCTCAGGGGTTACTCCTGGCTCAGAACTCAGGAATTACTCCTGGCGGTGCTCGGGGGACCATATGGGATGCTGGGGATCGAACCCAGGCAGGCATGGGCTGGCTGCGTGCAGGGCAAATGCCCTACCCGCTGGGCTATCACTCCGGCCCCACCCCTATGAAAATTTAAACTTAAGCCTATGATTTCTACGTTTTACTGAAAGATGAAATTCAACTTTTGAAAAGATTTTTTTTTCTGGGACCAGAGCAATAGTACAGTGGGTTAGGCATTTGTCTTGCACACAGCCAACATGGATTCAATCCCTGACATCCCATATGGTCCCCGAGCACCACCAGGAGTAATTCCTGAGTACAGAGCCAAGAGTAACCCCTGAGCATTGCAAGGTGTGACCAAAAAAGACAAAAAAGAAAAGGAAAAAAAAGATCTGTTGCTTTCTGTTTTTCAGTTTATGGACCACCCATCCGGTGATGCTCAGGGCTTACTCTTGGTAGTGTTCAGGATACCGGATTAAACCTGGGTCAGCAGCATGCAAGTCAGCCCTGTACCATTTCTTCAACCCCTTTAAAAATAACAATGAACTACTAGTATTTCCCATTTATTTAACTTTGTCTATATTTCTGCCTCTTCTACAGGTTCTTCTGAGAGATAGAAGATGGACTCTTCCTTTAATCCTTTCCTTATACAAAGTTTTCAAAAGTACTCTACTGAGACTCTGAGTCAATGTACATTTCAGGAAGCAACCATATCCTTAGCCAATCTGAATGCTTGTCCCTTGAAGTAAATGCTATCATAGCAATGAACAGTCCTTTTTTCCTCCAGGAGTCCCAAATTATGTTGAAGGGTCCTGGGGGGCCAGTGCTGATAATACTTGGCCAACTGGACCAGTGGTTTAGTGCTAGCCCCAAGAGCGTAGTGCTGTTCATCCAGGACTTGCCCTGGGGTCAGCCATGTGAAAGGCACATGTGCTTGAACACCTTTACTGTCTCTTTGGGTCCCCTGAACCTCTCCAATCTTCCATACTTATGGCCTGAAAAGAAAGTAAATGAATTTTATACATATGAAACAAGTTTAATTGAAAATTTACTTAGGAGTGTCAAATCAGCTTCAGTTGAGAGTAAGCATCAGGTGCTGCCAAGACTTTAAACATTTGTTTGGGAGCTAGAGTGATAGTACAGCGGGTAGGGTGCTTGCCTTGGGCGGGATTGACCCAAATTCAATCCAGCAACACATATGAGCCCCAGCGCCAGCCAGGAGTGATCTCTGAGAGCAGAGCCAGGAGTGAGTAAGTCCTGAGCACTGCTGGGTGTGACTCAAAAGCAAAAACTTTATTTGGGTGACCCCAATGAGCCCAACTCTGCACCTGTACTCTACGGCACGCATTCATGTGCAGAACATTAGAAACCCAAATCTGGAGACAGGATCTTTTGAAGAGGTGATTTCGCTCAAAGGGAAGCCAGAGGGTAGATCTTCACCCACACTAGCTGGTGTCCTACAGAAAGAGACTAGGATAAAGCACACCAAAGTCTCACACGAACAGAGGAATACCATGTGAAGAAGACTAGAGGTGGCCAGAGCAGCCAGAAGCCAAGGCCGAAGAAACCAAATCTAATATCCCCTTGTTGAGCCAAACCTCCAAGACTGGAGAAAAAATGAACTTACCTTGTTTAAGCCATTTGTCTGCGGTTTGTTTTGGCAGTCTAAGGAATAATAACTCCCTGGAGACCAACTGACATTTCTGAGCTGTTCTTACCTAACCCAAGCCTTTTCAGTTCTAGGTAACCAGGGCTTGGTGAACTTAAGCAAAAGAACCAATTGGGAATAATCTAGACCTCTTCTTTCATACCAAAGTCCATTCCACCTACATTACTATAAAAACAATTACAACAGCCACCAATATTTCTGCTTATCAATACCAAAAAGAATCATAATTCAGGCCTCTTATCTGTCAATTTCTACAACACAATTCTTAAGGAAGCTCAGGAACAACTAGCAATTTTGGGCAAAATGCATAAACCTTTTGAAAAAAATTAGACCAATCATACCTGCTATACAAAAAGGCACATTGAAAGAAAGCCTGAAATGGGGGTAACTTAAAGATACAGAGCTTTGAATACAAGGAAAAACTTGGTTCCAGGAGGGAAATAAGCACATTCTTAAGAATTTTCAAGAAAAAAAGCGGGTCTTCAAAGGTCAAAAAATCAGCAAGACCAACAGATAAAGAAATTTAATCAAAATGAAAATTTTCAGATTCCCAAAGCTGAAGACCTACAGAAAAGGATGAGAAAGATTGCTGACTGCCCAAAGAACAGGATTTATTAGTTTATTTTTTGGCTTTGGAGTCACTATTCACAATGTCAAAGGCTGCTCCCAGCTGCGACTGTGGGACCATGAGGTGCTTGAGATCAAACCTGGACACCAGGATGCAAAGTATGCAAAGCACTCGGCCCCCTGAGCTCTCTTCAGAATCTCAGAACACTCTAAATAAGGCTCTAAGTTTACTCCAAATGTCCCTGGAAATCCACTATCACGAGCAGGCTCAGAGTGTGTCCTTTAGTAGACATTTTCTCTGCTAATCCAAAAGGTCAAGAGTAGTTCAAAATACCAGGTGAGACAGTACCTTCATGTTCACAAACATAATCCAAAATACAGCTAGCCAGATGCGAACTCTGGGCCATGCTAGTTCATAAACCCTTAAAGGTTATTTATGTATTTTTGTCACCTCTCAGATAAAAGAATTTTGTTTTGCAGGTGATTAACTTAACTGAAGTAAACGAAGTTGAACTGCAAACTGAGACAGGTAAAAATATTTCCGCTTCTCTAGCACTCTAATCTGAAACTTGATGGTCAAAGTGTTGATGGTGGATGGCCTAGAAAACCATATGGATATGTGACAAAAAGAGCACTTTCCAGAAGTTCCCAGTAAGGTACATATGGAGAGCAAGAAACTACTTGAAATCTATTTTTGAAATTGTTTTATACTGTTTAAATGTTAGGCCATTTAGGATATTGTGCTATAAACTGAAGTTTTGATAACCTACAATTTTCTGTATAGTTTGCAATTATATGACAATTTCTATTTCATCAAGTCCATCCTGTTATAATACTTGCAATTAGAAAATCTGGAACCTAGGAGATGCTCTATGAGGAAAGATATGAACAGCTAAAAGAGAAGCAGAGGAAGCGCCACAGTTAAAATAACTAAGGGTATGGAGAAAATTACGGTCAACAGGAATTAATAAAGGCTTGAACCTTACTCATGGTAAATAAGTCAAAAGACAGCAAAAGCAGTGTATTCAGAGACTCTTACAAAGTTATACTGTAGTCACTTGACTCATTTTTCTTTTGTCCTGTGTCCACACAGATGACTGTTATAGGTGAGCTAGAGAAGTATAAATGTGTTATCAGAATCAAAATATTTCCCCTTATCTATGACTGCGTAATCAAATTACACTAGGAAGTTTACAAAGAAAATAGTAACACACAAGAATGTTTGTTGAATGCCTCCCATGCATTACACTATTTATCTCCCTATACAACGACTAGAAGTCACCATTATAATGCCCACTTTCAGATTTATTTTAGTGTCCTCTTAAGGTCTCAATACTAGCAGTAGGCTAGGCTGCTTTCAGTCTCGAACTGGTTCCATCTTCTAAAGCCCACACCTTTTCCATTCATCAAGTCTCCTAAGCAAGACAGAGGACTAATGATGCTCTAAAGTGAACAAAGCTCCAATCTATCCACATTCATCCAGTCTCCAATCCAGCAATAAACATCACTGGTAGGTATACCAAGGTATGCAAATCCATCAAAGGACACATGAGTGTTCATTCACAGCTTTAGCATGAAAAGCCAAGTTGGAAATCTAATAAAAGTCTATGAACAATAGAGGTAAGTAAAATTTGTCAATGGCACTTTAAACAATAGAATACTATAGTCCCTCTGCCAAAAAAAAAAAAAGAAAAGAATTCCAAGAATATTCACAATAAATCATAACAACAGATACTGGATACTGGTTACCTCAGGGTGAAAAAAAAAAATGCTTCTCAGAAATGGGTACTTTCTGGTTTGTTAGACCTGCTCCGTGCGGTCTGGATGGTAGATTCACAAGTATACACATGCCTCAAAATTCCTCTGGCTTCAGGAACACTGAAGATTACTGCATCTCAAACACATGACTACAACTCTAGCCTCAACAAAGGCTTCTTTGAAAAGAGCTTTCAAAAAGTGACAAAGATAGACAGAGTAATGCCATTTACATTTAAATGAATAATTTTTATTACTGGACACAGAATCTGAAAATGACTTGAAATGTGTGCCACCATGCAGTGCCATTATTATTATTCCCGGCAGCAGCTGGCAATTCCAACGTTTAAAGACGCAGCTGCTCTGGATCTCATTTGTTCAGTGATGGGCACAGGAGTTATGGAAGTCAGATTCCACACTGCCACAATCCCTGGGAAGAGATAAGTCTTGGAGGGCAAGAAGCCAGCCAGAAGAGTAGTTAGTTAGGCAATGGCTGGCATACAAAGAAGGCAAAGACCATCCAGGAAAGGATTCTGGGAGCACCAGAGGGTTTGCACTGGGGAAGGACAACTTCAGCTTCAGAAAAATGAAGCCCATGAACCCCCCAATGGAATACACTCAACACTTCAGTTGGTGAGATCTTTATCAAGTGCACAAAATTGTTTAGACCAATATGCATCTGAAGTACAGTAGCTGCTGCTGAGGCAAATGTGGCAAGGAAGAGGCTAGAGAGGACAGGAGGCATTAGCAGTCAGCAAACTAATGCCAGGGTTCAAACAGTGAATGATCCCAAGTCTCACACAAGAAGCTGACGCTACCAAGGTGCAGGCCTCTCTTATGTGCTGATTTAGCTTCACTAAAATTATTGCGCAGTGACACTTTTGGTACCAGTGCCCTAATTTCTGGACTGCCTGCCGCAGGAACTTGGCACCTTTCAGCCGGCAATCTCTCATTGCCTGCTTGTGGGCTGGCCACGCCCACAAGAAGCTGCCACAGCGGCTGGAAAGCGATGGGAACAGCAGCACACTGCTGGCTCTTCTGACGCTCCCAAGTCTCACCCCTATCTCTGCTGAGCCAAGCCTAACTCTGTACTCTCAGGGGTTCTGACATTCCCTGGAGCTTATGCAGGATCATTTTCCGTGCTGGGAAAAACCTCTCTTAGAAGCCTGAATCAAATCATAAGGATTTCAGAGGAAACCACTCTATTTATCTGGACTGGCCCAGTTTCTCCTGGAAGATGAACTCCTTTGATATACATGGCCCATCAATCCTGATGCACAATGCAAAATTCAACATCTCCACTTGTTAAGCCCATAAGAAAGAAAATGTAAGAATCTGAAATTAAATAACAGCAAATCAGAGGCCCTAAAAATACAATCCATCTCCCCAGAGGCCCCAGCACTCTCCCAAGTGAAGATCAAACTCTAGACACACTTAAGACAAAAGCCTCTTTAGTGGTGATTGCTTTGTGAAAACCAAAAAGTTTATCTACTGCCCACCGGCATTTATCAGCTCTAAGACACTTCAGAAGCTAATACAACAGCTCATTTCATTTGAGCGCCATAAATCCCAAGACATTCATGAGTATTTTCCAAGCCATATCCAAATGAACGGGACTTTACTGAGACAAATGGAAACACCCAACACTGTGACTGTTCTTATGAGAATTACTCTCCTTACCAAACCCACCACCCAAATATTTATGGGGTGGTACGCACTAGCATTTGTATATAATACTCCTACTGCCATAGAGCGCGGCAATCCCATTAGCAGCAGGCTTAAATTAATAAAATTGTTTGTCTTGTCAGCTTGTGTTACACGTTGTACAAACTTGTTAGATAATCAGCACAGGCATGACAATTCATTATCCTACAGGGGAGCCAAGCTGCAACAGCAGCATCCGCTTTCAGACAGAGCCACCGCATCAAATGAGACCAGCGCCTGCAGCCCTGTGCAGCACGCGCCAGGCCCCACTCGGCACACACCTTCCGGCTCAGCAGCAACAAGGGAGATTTTCTTTCTCACTTTCTTCCTTTCAACTATGACAAGGCATCAGGTGGATTATATTTTGCGTCTCTGCAGAGGGCAGACGCGACTTTCTCAGGCCCTCACGGTTGGCTGGCAGGAGTAAAAGATGTGGTCAGATTTTATAGTGGGTTGCTGCATACATTTGATAGGAGCTAAATATATCAAACTACCAAATGGGATTCTTTTCTAGCCTAGCTTGGGGCAGGGAGAAGAAGAAATAAACCCTGGCTGAACCGCTTTCCCCTCCATGTATCTTCTCTCAGATGTCTCCATGCTACACAGCCCCACTGAGGTCGCCATTTGTCACTCCACTGGCAATGGGAGACCAATCGGTTGCTCTTCTGCCACCAAGCTAAGCAACATGGCACCAAATTAGGTGAGTGAGCATCTGCACAAGTATTTCAGGCAACAGGAAATAGATGGCCAGCACCAGAGTTAACTGCTTGAGCCAACTGCTTCTGCAGGTGATAGAGATCACTCCTACAACTGAGCGCCAGAGCTAAATACATGAGAACAGAGGCCCAAGCAATCTCATTCAGGTCTAAAAGGAATCAAACTTTTGACAAAGTGAAAATAATAATACAAGGAGAGACACCACCACCTGAGCATTGTATCTCCTTGGGACTTTGAATACTAGGATTCATCTGACCAGTAAAACACCAACAGATAAAAAAGAGCTGTCAACTACTCTGCCGCCACCCTCCACAGCCAAAGTTAGGCTATGGAACTCCACTGGGGAAAGAACAAAACTGAATACCCACCATGCCTATGTTATTGATTCAAAACTAATTCTGTGACTTCTGCAAGAATAATCATCTCCTACTTCACCACTTCCCTGAAGATTATCTGTATACCACCATTCAGGTAAACTTGAGAGGGGCAAAGACTGGCCTCCATTCAGGGTTGCTGCCATGTCTCTTTTTCCTGCATTCAATCTATGCGATCCCAGACAATGGGTCCCAAAGTGAAGGTAACATTAACTACAGCCATAAGTCTACCTAGAGCAGATATAATAGTGAGAAAACCATCTCTACTGTTATAAGTCACCAAACTCTTGTTACTGCAACAGAGCTCAGCGTGCATGGACTAAACAGATCTATAGAAAACTGGTCCCAGCAAGGCTCTAGATGTTACAGTGAGAAGCAACAACACATCCAGAGAGATAGGACTATTCCGAAGAATGACAGCTCACTTTCCCAAAGCAAAAATTCTTTTTACCCTCCTTGACCTCCGCAACCAGAGTCCTATTTTCAGTTGAAGAAGATAATCTATACAATTCCAACAGGAAAATCATTTTGTATTCTCAAAAGCGCAACTACATGGGGCAAAAGGACACATCATATTCAGAATCTAGCATCTATTTTATCTTTCTCCGCTCCGATCTTGCTATAAGGCAGCTAGAGCCAATTCATTTCTAATTGATAATCTACTTTGGGCTAAATGGAATGAAATATGAATAAATAGGCTCTGACGGCTCGGGGAGGGGTGCTACTGAAAGCTGGTTTTCCGCAGACATCTATTTTGGCTCTTCAGGAGTCAAACCGTGCTCTGGATAGGTAAGGTATGACAAAAGGAAGTAACTATTTGAGCAGGAATCAATTGTTGTAAGGGTGCTATTAGCTGAACAGGGTTTAATAGAGAATAGAATAAGAGCTGAAGCATGTTTCAGAGTCCTAAGAAAGCAGAACACAATAAATAGTACTTTACTGAAAATCATCATGAGGGAAGGGAAACCACAGACCAGACTGCCTCACCTACTTCATCTTACTTTCATCGATACCTTCTACATTTTCTTTCTTTTTTTTCTATTTTTGGGCCATACCCAGTAGTGCTTAGGGGTTACTCCTGACTTTGAACTTGGGAATTACTCCTGGAAGTGCCTGGGGGACCACATGGTATACTGGGGATCAGAGCTGGGTCAGCCATGGGCCAGACAAATGCCCTACCTCCTGTTTATTTTTTTTTTTTTTTTTTTGCTCTGGCTCCACATTCCAGATTGTCTGCCAAAGCACCAAAAGACTCCATCAAAACTGAGAGGCCCTCTCCATCTTTAACCTTCACATGCACCTTTTTTATGGCCTCATCCATGCCGCATCAGATAGGCAGGACACATAATGTGATTTAGAGACGACCGCTGGACTAGAGCTATTACCTACTGGATTCCACAGGATGTCAAAAGAACATGTGGCCGTCCACCTACAAGATGGTCAGGCTTCTTCATCAAAAACCTGGAAGAATGTTTTGAGGCTTTTCATGTTCCTGCAGTAGCAGATGCCACTGGGCTACACTTGCACGTGACAGGGACAAATAAAGACGTTACTGGTGCCTGCTTGAGCAAATCGATGAACGAGGGGAAGATAAGTGATAAGTGATCCATGCCCCATTATGTAACCAACAATCATAATAAGCAGAATTTGACTAAAGTTTGAGCAGGTGGGAAAACAAGGTGCTTCTTGAATTAAAACTAAGATAAAGGTCCTGAGGAGATAGCTCAAAGGGTTAGTGCACATGCTTTGCATTCAGAAGTCCTGATTTGGTCCCCAGAACCTCAGAGTTTCCTGAGCACTACAGGGTATAGCCAAAAATCTCTTTAGCATTTCAATTTTTATTCCCAACCCAGCTACCAACACCATCTGGCTCCCAGCATCCAGTGTTGCGCCCAGGCCCTCTGCTCTTCAGAGACCTCGAGCCCAGTGTTCTCCATTATCCTCACAACTGACAGCGAATATTTCCATTCAGATTGCCCTCTCCAAAGCACAAATTACACCCATGAAAATTTAATATGCCCAAATCAAATCAAACAAAAACAAAGTTAAGACACCTCTCTAGAGACCAGAGAAATAGCACCGTGGGTAGTGTGCCTTCCTTGTACACGGCCAACATGGGTTGAATCCCTGGTACCCGGATAGTCCCTAAGTCCACCAGGAGTGATCCTTGAGTGCAGAGCCAGGAGTAACTCCTGAGCACCGCCAGGTGTGGCCCCAAAAACAAAAACAAGCAAACAAAAAAAAAAACCACCTGTGTGGTCCTAAAAGGAGCTGCATTTGTTGCTTGAAACTCCCGGTGTTAAGATCACTACAGTCAATACCATGTTTGTCTCCAGGCTGTCAAACGATACAAACAAGAGTTCAGAGAGAAGCCGGGGTGTGTGGAGACAGGGGAGCACGCCTGATCAATGAATGCCAAGACAGATGGCTTCCTAGGACATTCCTGAGACAAGTCGAGTAACAGAACAAGGTCAGACTACAGGGCATTGCCTGGCCCCGTAGAAGTTTTCTGCCCACTGGCCAAATCTCGGCTGCCACCTGTTTTTATGACCTGTGGTCTACAAACAGCTTTTACTTTAAAGGGCAAGACAGCAAAGGATATTTAGCAGCAAGTGAGTACGCAAGAAAATTCCAATTTCCATGAAATTAAAACTGCTTTGTGGGGACACAGCCATTGCGTCAAAGTGGCTGTGACTGGATCTAACTGTAAAGGCAAGGGGGAACAGATCATAGGCCTGCAAAAATTACAAGGGATGGAGTAACTCCTGTCTTCTATTCTCCAAGGAAACTAGTCACTAACTGAACCACAAAAGAATCTACAGAGCAGCCTGCTGGCCTGGGGAGCACGGGGCAGTGAGGACAAAGTTTTCTTGAGATTTCCAATGCAGTAAGTGAAGAGAGCATTATAAACGTGTGCTGTCCAACGGCTGGGAACTGCGAGCATTAGCATGGCTCTACATCAGGCCCTACCATGCAGGGGGTCTCAAGGCACCCACCTCCCCTCGAACTTCCTACTTGCTCATTTTCTGGAAATCAGAAGACACCAAGGGACAAAAACACAAACTAACCCTTTGATTCAGAGGGGAGACGGCCCTGCTCAGGGTATGCCCACTAGCAGGAACTCTATGGGAAGGACAGTGCCCCTGGATGTTGACACAGAGGAGCTGTGAGAGGTTGCAACACTCCTCCCCAGCAGGGCTAGCTGAGGATTTCCCAGGCCCAGCCTCTGGCCCCATCAATCAGATCTCTGCAGAACAGCGAGGTGTGGGGGAAGGGCGAGAGCAGGCTCACACTCTCACAACTACTTGTAATGCAGGAGCCGCTGCCCACGGGGTAGTGCTCCCGTTGGCAGTCAGCTGAGGAGACGCTGTGTCTCCCTCCACTCTGCACCCCCGCAGCAAAGCCGCGCACGCTATTTGGCCAGCCAACTGCCCATGACTCGGCCACTGTCCAGAGGGTGCTGAGGAACCAGGGAATGTGATCAGGTCATTTGCTCATCAGAGCAATCCTGGAAAACTGCAAGGATGCCTCCGGCCTTATAATTTCCTAAACCCTGTCCTAGCTGTGGACTTGCCAGACCAGGGGAGAGAACTGTGAGTCACACAGTGCCCATCCCATTATCTTTCAACACAGCAGAACCCAGGCCAGTCTCTCTAGACAGAATGCCCCAGGTCAAAGGAAGGCTTAAATTGAGCTTCCTGCTGCCAAGTTCCCTGGTTTACGTCAGTGTATCAGTTCAGGCTGGAAACCCTTCAGTGCGCTAACCCACCCCTCAGATCACAAATCTATAACCAGACACAATGCTGGGTAAGGCTTGGGCAGTGGTTTCACCTCCTCACTGAGAGCCGGGACAAGGCGCCGCTCTCCCAGGAAAACAGTTACGATGGCCCCTGAAGGCAACACAACCTGGCTAGTGGGCTATTCCCAATGGTTTGTGTGCACAAAGCCAAACCAAGATCAGCAAACAGCCCCCAAAGAAGCTAAGGTTGCAATGCTTCTTCGGAACCAAGTCTCTCCATCTATAACCTGAGGTCCAGCTACATTCCTGAGGCTTCCCTCCCACAGGGGAGCAGGGGCTGCCATAGAAACCAATTCCAATGAATCAAACATGCCTGCTTGTGTTGTCAAATGCTGGACAGTGCCTATGGTGCATCAGTGAGACACCCCCCACCTCTTGAGACGCACTGCTCAATCAGAATCTCTCCCACACCCTGCCACACACACAGGTGAAGTGCATACAACATAATATACACAGCAGAATAAAGACTGAAATGGAAGAAAAGTCAGAGTGCAGGGACCTTCCTACAGATCCCCTGCACCATACTTAGACTTCCTGCCTGTCTCCAGCTAGGGGCGGCAGGGTGGGGTGCGGAGGTGTAAGAAAGCAGGTGGGCGGGAATGTGACCAGGGAATGTCACATTTCCCTGTTGCAGGTTTCTGTCTATGGCCTCAAACTACAGGTTTAAATTCTCTTATCTATAACTGTGAATTCCCAAGGCTACAAAAACCAAGGCTGTTTCTATTTATTTTTAAGTAAATGCAAAACATTTATTTTAATAAGAGATTTTTAAGACTTTCATTTCATTTTTTTCATTTCTTTTTTTTTAAATGTTTTTATTAGACCACTGTGAGATATACAGTTACAAAGGCGTTCATGTTTGGGTTTCGGTCACACAGTGTTCCAGCACCCATCCCTCCACCAGTGCCCCATTTCCACCACCAATGTACCCCACCCCTCCCGCCCACCTCCAGGCTGCCTCAATAGCAGGTAGCCCCGTTTCCTCTCTTTCTATCTCTCTGTCTCTGCATCTCTCTCCCTCTTCTTTTACACGTTGTGGCTAAGGGCTGTTTTTATTTAAAAAAAAATCTGGTAGTCAAACTTAAAATTATCCTGAACTTACTTGCTAAAAACCATCACCTGAACAGATGTGAGATGACTGTATCCCACTTAGTATAACCACACTTGTGTTTCCCTGCAGAGATTATGGGATTGCTATCAAGAATTCCCAGGAGGGCGGAGCGTGTAGACCACATTTAACCTTGCTAAAATCCAGACTCTCCAAATTCACCGCCCTGAAGCTTCCTGACAAGGGCTGGAGGCCTGTTACCCTGGACCCCCTCGGCACAGGACACACACAACAAGAACATGAGCCCCACAGCCTGAGCCCTTTTGGACCACAGCAGATGGAGATCTTCATCGGAGTGGCTGTAAATGTCTACGTAGATGAACCAAAACCTTCGTCCGGGTAAATAAGCCTCAGTTCCTTGTTTCTGAGTGCCTAGGTGAACAGTCCCTCCTGGAGGCTGTGCCTTCGTCCTGTCAAGCTGCTCTTCCTATGACTGGCCACCCAGTCTCCCAACCCGCTCTTCCCCGACTTAATTGACTCTTCAATCATCACCTGCAGCGCACATGTCAGCATTCTCATGGATGCTGGGCACACACAATTTCCACCCGCTAAATTCCTATCCCCCTTAATCAAAACCTTCGATCTTGGGCCTGGGACACAGGTAGTCCAAGGTGCTTGCTGTGTGCACGGCGGACTCTGGTTTGATGTCCAGCACTGCATGTGGTCCCCGAGTCGAACCAGGAGTGATCCCTGAACACAGAGCAGGGAGTAAGGCCTGAGCACAGCTGGTGTGGCCCAGTCCCTCCCATCAAAATCTTATATCTCAATGAACCAAACCGAATCTATGGATCTACAACCACCAACTCCCCAAATTTAATCACAAACCATTCTGTTTCCTTTCCGTTTTGTTTTTACTTTTGTTTTGTTTGGGGGCTACATTGGGTAATGCTCAGGGGTTACTACTGGCTCTGAACTTGGGAATTACTCCTGGAGAGCTCGGGAGACCATATGGGATGCCGGAGATCAAACTCAGGTAGGACAAACACAAGGCAAATGCCCTCCCCACTGTTCTATTGCTCCCACTCTTGTGTGAACAATCTTGCACCTTCTTTTCCATACTCACTGAGACTCTCTACAACTCATCCTTAAAGCCACCAAAAGTCCCCTCACCCCTTCTTTTATCCAAGCTACACTCTGCCCACGGACAGAGTCATAATGCCCCTCTCTGTCCTGGCAAACACCTGCTCAAAACCTTTAAAGGCTTCTCAGCCCATAGCATGATGCCAAAACTACAGAGGGAGCTTTACTACATTGACGCCAGCTCTGCAATTTGTGTTAATTAAACCACATTCAAGTGTGAGCCACTGGCGGGATGTGCTGGTGTCAAGATGTTCCCATTTTGGTTCTAAGCAATTTTTCCAGGCTTATCTGCTTAGGTCTAGAACAATGCTTCCAAAAACAGGCAATAACAGTCCCTCTCCATATTAACTGCTGACCCCAAGGTGGGGGGTGAGCACTGCTGCAACAATGGGGGAGGAATGGGGAGACCCAACAGTATGCAGTCTCAGGTGCACTGGGGGCACTTTCTCTCGGATCCACTCACAAAGGTAAAACTTGGGGAGCATGACTAATTTCTTTTCCCAAAAAGGAGGAGGAAGAACAAATCAGTTCGGGAATATCTGGTACATCAGAATGAACAGGGGGGACTTCAAAACCGTATCCATAGCTCGACAGCCCCCACTAGAGATATCTGGGCTTAAACAGGAGTGTTGGGACACGGGGGGTGGAGTGCAACCCACAGCTTGCTACTGCTGCTCCCTGCTTTGGGTCTGAGCTCCTGCGAGAGTCCCTGTGCGTGCTCCGATGGCCCAGGGCCTCTGAGAGGCACGTGACTCCAAGCACCAGGCCTGCCTCGCCCTGTCCCTTCAAACTGTGCTCAAATGACACTTCCACTCTTTAAACACCCACTCCTGGGATGTAGGAATAGCACAGCAGGTAGTGTGCATGACTTGCACTTGGCTGACCTGGTTAGATCCCTGACATCTTATATGGTCCCCTGAGTACCACCAGGAGTGATTCCTGAGAGCAGACAGGAATAACCCCCGAGCATTGCTAGGCAAGCCCAAAAACCAGGAAAACAAAACTAACAGTTGCTCCCTGCCTCTCACCAAAGTATAGCAGTTTTAAACAATCCATAGTTCTGATGCAATTACATCACATCAAAGTGGGAAATGTCACATAATCTTTACCCTGGGAAACTTTGCATGCTTTTAGGCTTGTTGAAGTAGATGATACTTTAGAGAAAAAGATCCATTTAAATTCTCCCATTTAAATCTTGGTTAGAGCACCAACACTGCGGACCGACCCTCAGCAGCACCGCCAGGAGTGATCCCTATGCACAGAGCTATGAGTAGCCCCTGAGCACTGACCACGAAACTTAAAACAAAACAAAACAAAAAAAAGCTCTTCAATTTTCACAAGACACTTGGGAACATCTCAAAGATACTACTAAGGCTATCCTTTGGAAACCTCCCCTTTGGGGCGGGGTAGTGTTTAGAGTCACCCCACACAGTGCTGGAAGAGACCATTCCAGGCTGCTCAGGTGTTAGCCTGACATGTGTCGAGGACCATCTGCAGTACCAGGCACCGAAAGGAGTGAAGAGCACGCAAAGCAAGCATGTCACCGCCATTACTGTCTGGGTTCTCCTTATGAAACTTTGCAACTGACTTTAAAATCATTTCTCCCATACATCAGAGGTTAACAGACTTCATGGCTACTCATCCAGACAAGTAAGTGCCAGCAGGCCCAAATGGTCATGCTCTAGAGGTACCATGCAAGCTGGTTCTGCAAAGAGAACTGGCTAAGGAAAGACACAAAGATGAAAGCAATCACATTACCAAGCACTGTGGTCGGGACCGGAAACAAGGCACCAACATTAACTTGCAGGCCAGGGAAGCGAACCAAAGATGCAAGGGCAGAGCCCAGCCACCTGCAGCCAACTCTCCTGAGAGCCAAAGGCTCGCTCAACACACCATTTCCTCTCCTTGTCTGTCTACAGCACTAGGGAGCAAACTAGTCTCACACACACATGGAGCTGCTACGCCACAGCTGTGGAGTCACAGCCCCAGCCGATTCTGTTTTCACACAAGCCTATGTTTCCACTGGTGGAGGAGATATGAAAGACAAGTTACGTCCTCATCCAAAGCAGCAATACCTAAAGGCCATGAGAACGAGACTCCTCAGTGCCATTGTACCGTCTTTCTACATCATATATTGACTGTACAACTAACAAGGTACCCTGTTTCTCCCTGCTGTACACCACACCTCCAGTTTCATCCTAGTTAAATAAAAAGCAAAGGAGAGAAAGTCAAAGAGATAATACAAAGTGGTGACACTCATCATGAAAAACACAAGCCCCCACTCGCTCACTGCAGAGGCATGATCCAAGCAGTCAGTCCTCGTAAGAAAGCAGCAGGCTGTGGGTCCATGAGAGCACTCTCAAACCACGGGCATTCAGGATTACTGAACATAGCGCATTCAGGCTCTCTGATAACTTATGCGGTCAGCTGAGAAAGATTTTTCTTTCCTAAAGGCTCTTCTAAGCTGAACATGACAGTTTTTAATGATCTGACTCTGATTCCCCTACTAGGCTCCAGCTAGAGAAACTATTCATACCCAGTCTCACCGCCACGCCCCTCAATAGCTCAGGCCACCCCATAAAATATCTGGAAGCTCAGAACAGAAGCACTGCATTATGGCAATTTGCCACACTGGTACAAGTGTTGGTCCACTAGAGTGAAAAACAAACAATTATCTCAAGTCCACGATTCCTCTGAGCCAAGGCAGGAATTGCCATAGTCAGACCCACACTTAAAGAGTCCTTTTAAGAGCCAAGGGTGCTCTTACGGCCAATCCATTTAATGATAGGGCACACCGGCGTGTCTCTATTTTCCAGCACAAAGAGGCATTTTGTCACTCGAACAACGTGCCCCACCTGGAAATCATCCAGAAAATCATATTTTTCCCTCATTTCTGTGAGATTTTATAAAGCGAAATCTGCCATCTACACAACCCCCTCTGCAGGCATAATCAAAACACACCCAGTGTACAGAATGCAAATTCATTCCAACGACATCTATTCCATATTCCAACAAAGGGGATTTTGTTCTCATTAAAGTTATTAACTTTATTTCATTACCACCAGAAAATACAGGTAAAACAAAATGTGCCTGCAAAGTACAGGGCATTCTGCCTTCAAATCATACTGATGTTCTACAGCAAACCTCTTAGCCCAAATTAACTACCCAGATGCCCAGATTATATTTGGCCCCTTTAGTGCCCATTTCTGCAGTGCACCAACCACACAGTGACCAGCACTGTGGGGCAACACAGAGCGGATATGAGAAAGCCAGAAGCTGGGGCATAAACAGGCATTTCTGTACTGCCCAAGTCAGCCTTCAGCTGTCGAGCCTAAAGCACCACCAAACTCAGAGGATGAATGTTCGCAGGATGAAAGAGAGTAAGAAAAGGCCAGCCACAGAAAGCAATCTAACTATCTCCCAATGAAATAAGGCACAGAAAATTAGGCAGGAGGGAGACTTTCACTCCCCCCAGCAGGATGTCTATGCTTTCATTCTTCCCAGCCATCTCTCATGCCCTCCTCTGATGAGTCTGTGACATTACAGAGAGATTCTCATTTAAGATTTCATTGGTTCCCGCTATTCACTCCCACCACAAATCTCAATCCCTTGAGTTTGAGGCACAACAACCCGTTGTTATGGAAATGTGTGTAAGACCACAAGGGCTAGGGCTCAGAAAGCAAGTTTAGCTGGCAAGGAAGAACTGAATGAAATCTCTAAGAATTAAATTAAGACCTCTGCCTGATTCTGTAAGCCGAGGATATGGCCAAACACTGTATATATTTTCAAGACTTCTAAAATTACAAGGCATCACATAATGGCCAGCAGAGACAACAGTGAGAGTCAAGGGGGACGTCTGAGGATACACAGGCCTCTGCTACGAACATGCCCTCAAGTACTGTTCCCAGAGCATTTCTGAAATAAGGCACAGAAAGATGTAAGGTGAGTAAGATGCTGTATCAGGACACAAGGAAGACATAAAGCCTCAGCCTGTTGCCGGCTCCAAAAGGGCCTCAAAGCCACCTCAGTATCTGAGGGTGCAGTGAGATCAAACAGCCAAAGTTAAGCACTCTGGAGAGCCTGACACCTCTCCTCAGTTCCGTTCCAAACGCACTTGACCATCCTCCATGTGATCACTGATTTCCTCAGACCACCGCAGACGGCATGAACTGGAAGGATAACCACATATACACAGCATCTCGGATGCAGCCCCTCGTGAGCAAATATGCTACCATTGCTTTGGGTGGGTTTTTGGAAGGAGATCGTGAGATTTCATTCCACCACAACCTTAGGGGAGTTGCAGACACCTAATTCAACCTTCTTTCCCCTCATACTAATGTGTCTCCCTGCATCAGCAGGGGTCTTACGTTCAGAAGAACACAGCCAAGCACAGAACTCTGAAAAGCTGGGCATCCTGAAAACTGCTGCTGAAACAAACCAAGCCCACACTGTCCCCCCATTCCCAAACCTCCAGAGCAGCTCCTCTCCCCATGCCTGTCCTTCCACTTACCATGGGTACTGAAAGCATCCACAGTACAACCTTTGTCCAGTTTCAGGTTCTGGGAATTAAACTTCCACAGTCTTGCAGAGGAAAATCTCACCCAGGGATCATATAATTAGCAGGATTTAGAACACTGAGTTGCAGGTGTGACTGTCTCCAAGTCCACTTCCAAGAGCCAGTTGAATAGGGGTATTGTGGTAATGTTTACATAAACAGGAATATTTGTGATCTTTCTGAACTCTTGACCCACAGTAGATTTTGCACTGTTCAGAAGCCATTTCCCTTTCTATGCCTGTCTGTGTGACTTTACAGTCAGAGGCCCAAGATTAAAGGCTATCATTGGACTGTATCACGTACATTAGCTCCTGGGGCACGAAACAGGGAAAAGATCACACCCCAGCGTTTTCTTTGAGGGGAAAAAAAGGAGAGGACAGGAAGGGGAAACGAGCACCTGGCACTGACCTACACATCCAGGGATGCAAGTGGTCCTTCCAAAATGTGTAAGGGCAAGACAGATCAAGAGGCCTAGGGATCAGGGAGATAGTACGGCAGGGAGGAAAGCTGTCTTGCATACGACCAGCTCAGGTTCAATCCCGGGCACACCATATGGTTTCCAAGACCTGCCAGAAATGATCACTCAGTGCAAAACCAGGAGCAAGCTCTGGGCACAGCTGGGTGTGGCCAAAACAACAACAAAAATGTCCTACAAGGGGCCGGAGCAATAGTACAGCTAATTTTTTTTGCCCTGCAAGTCACCAACCCAGGTTCAATCCCTGGCTCCTCCATATGGTCCCCAGAGCCCTGCTAGAAATGAGTGCAAAGACAGAATAAGCCCTGAGTGCTGACAGGTGTGGCCCAAAAACCAACACCACCTCCACAAAAAAGAGACGAAACAAAAACAAACCCAAGTTTCACACATGCTCATGCTCCATGCAAAATTCAAACCTTGACTGGTACATAAATGTGCAAAGGATTAAAAACTGTGACTTGGGGACTGGATCGATAGTACAGGGAGATAGTGCACTTGCCTTGCACATGGCTGTCCTGGGTTCAATCCCCAGCACACCATATGGTCCTCTGAGTTCTGCCAGGACTGACCTTAGTACAGAGACAGGAGTAAGGCCTAAACACCACTGGGTGTGGCCTAATAAAAAAAATGCAAAAAACTCAGATTTGCTTAAACTCAGCTCACACACATAAAGGTAAGAAAGCACTAAGTATAGGAAGGAAGGAAGGAAGGAAGGAAGGAAGGAAGGAAGGAAGGAAGGAAGGAAGGAAGGAAGGAAGGAAGGAAGGAAGGAAGGAAGGAAGGAAGAAGGAAGGAAGGAAGGAAGGAAGGAAGGAAGGAAGGAAGGAAGGAAGGAAGAAGGAAGGAAGGAAGGAAGGAAGGAAGGAAGGAAGGAAGGAAGGAAGGAAGGAAGGAAGGAAGGAAGGAAGGAAGGAAGGAAGGAAGGAAGGAAGGAAGGAAGGAAGAAGGAAGAAGGAAGGAAGGAAGGAAGGAAGGAAGAAGGAAGGAAGGAAGGAAGGAAGGAAGGAAGGAAGGAAGGAAGGAAGGAAGGAAGGAAGGAAGGAAGGAAGGAAGGAAGGAAGGAAGGAAGGAAGGAAGGAAGATCATGAAAAACAGGCAAGATCAGGAGCCTAAGTATATTTAGCATACCTTCGATATCTATTAATTATAAATATAGATCTTCTGTAAATCAGTGTTAATTGCAAAGGGAATATTCATGATCACTTTGCTAAATAAACAGATGTTTGACTAAACTTACAACTTAATCACCATCATGAAAGATATATTATAATCTAGTATCATTAAAAACCACCACATACAAACTTAATTTAAAAGGGGTTTTCAAGCAACTCTAGGTTCTTCATTAGAACTAGCATCATTACACATTTGAAAATATTTGTATCTAAGTGCAATTTGCATGCTGGCTGATAAGACAGGTGCAAGGCCTGGGGAATGAAAATGGGACCTCGACAGCACCCGAGAATTCTACCTTCAAACCACCGTGACTGCCTGGGCCCACCGAGTATGGCAACTCTGCAAGAATACATGATCCTGGAAGTGTGACTGAATCCAAGGCCAATGGTCCTAGTAAGTTGGAACTTCCTCCTTCCCTTACAAATGAAAAATCTTTCCAGTACGAGCTAGAGTTAGCCACCATGCCTATACTGCCCCCTGAGGAGGGCGCCTGACCAGCTCCAGTTCAGACTCAACAGCAGAATCAGAACCTTTCGACTTTCTGAAAAATGCGCTTTCTGAAATCCTTCCCTTTAAAACATGCTCCTAGGGGCCAGAGAGATGGTAGGGCATTGGCCTTGCATGTGGCCGGCCCATGCCGGCCCGGGTTCGATCCCTGGTATCCCATATGGTCCCCTGAGCACTGCCAGGAGCCAGGAGTGATTCCTGAGTGCAGAGCCAGGAAAAGCCCCTGAGCATCGCCGGGTGTGACCCAAAAAAGGTTTATATAATATATATATATATATAAATATTTTATTAAAAAACATGCTCCTAAAGAGAGAAAAGAGATAAAGAGCATGCCATAGAGGCAGGCTAGGGGAAGGGGAGGGAATTGGGGACATTGGTGGTGGGAAATGGGCACTGGTGGAGGGATGGGTGCTGGAACACTGTATGACCAAAACATGAACATCTTTATAATTGTATATCCATGGTGGTATGATAAAAATACTTTTTAATAAATAAAACATGCTCCTGAGCTTAGGACAGAACAGCTTCTAGAACGGAGGAGGTGAGAGGGAGCGGAAGAGAGGGAAAAAGGGAGAGAGGGAGAAAAGGAGGGAGGGAGAAAAGGAGAGAGTGAGAGAGAGAGCGAGAGGGAGAGAGAATGACAGAGAGGGAAAGAGAGGGAGAGAGAGAAGGGGACAGAGATAGAGGGATAGAGTCAGGGAGAGAGAGGGGGGGGGGGGGGGGGGGGAGGGGGAGGGGGGGGGGGGGAGAGAGAGAGAGAGAGAGAGAGAGAGAGAGAGAGAGAGAGAGAGAGATGACCTTTAAGTGTAGAGTCCCAACAAGGTCTGTGGCTATTTCTCTAGAAGTCAAGGCATTCCTTTCATCTGTGGCACCCAAGGAGTGACAGTAAATGCTTTTGACATTCAGCCAGAGGACAGGGGCTGAAGTGGCCTGCACGAGACGTCTAGGTGAAGGAAGAGCTTTGGGGGAAAACACTTGCAGGCTTGGGTTTCTGAACCACTGTCAAGGCCCTGCTCCTTCAGACCGCCAGAACATAACCCCAGCAGCAGTAGGGGCTGCTTGGTGGGCTCTGGACCCTCTCGGCCCATCCCTCCCTCACGGTCCCCACCCCTCCCCTTGGTATCTGTCATCTTCCTTTCCTGTTTCCCCTGACGAAAGTTACAAAGTTGTTTGTTTGGATACAGATGCCTGCCTGCAACACCGGATTTGACTGAAACCTTGAAAGGGAAAAGAACAGAGAGAGAAATTCCTGAAAGCCCAAATCAAATTTGCGGTGGGGGCAGGTGGCCATGCTTTATCTCTGCGACCTGATCTGAGACGGCTCTCTGCGAAGTTTCGGCTTCTTCCTCCTGGGAGGACAAGCAGGAACACGGCCCGAATCCAGGCGGCCAAGAGTAAATCAAAGGTGTTTTCTCTCCTTCGAGTCCCCCCCACAGCACTCGGCTGTACCCACAGCCCAGAGCATATGCTGTCTTGTTTAACATGTGCTTGGGTTATTCCCACCACCAGGCTCAGCCGTGGCACCGGGGACACCTCTGGCACAGCTCTCTCGTCTTCCTCAGCCCCACACAAGTGTCCAAGTAAGCTCAACGGTACCAGCTAAGGCTCGCCTTACTGCTCGCCCGTGAGAAGTGAAATCATGCATAGCAAAGCCGTTTTTAAATATTCTTCCTTGCATCCCTCACCAAGAACATTCCTTTGATCCACGCATTAGAGACGCCTCTGGCCAAGGATGTGCACCTCCTCGGGCTTGACGCCTTCTGCTCCCTAAGCCAGAAAATACAAGTTACCAAAAGTTCTCAAAGCAGTAAAGTACTGCATGCTGAAGAGAAGTGGAGACTCAGGGCAGCAGAGGGATGATTCTCCTCTGAGGTCCATCAGAGAGGTTTCTTGTCTTGCCACAATGTGAAAGGCTGAGCTACTACCCCTAGTGACCCTCACGAAGAGTGACAGCTCCAGAAGCTCAAAGCTGCTGAAAATGACACTAATTCCGCCCTTTGGTGACTCCACAATGGAGAATGAGAAATACCCTTTAATTTGATGCAATTTAAACATCAGCTGAAGGCACAGTCTGGTGGTACATGTTGTCCCCGGGGCTCCCCGGCCCCTCCCTGGATCGGCTCAGCTTTTGTGGCCACTTTCACACACTGACCCTCACATTAAAACATCCGTCATCTAAAGACTCCCCGTGCCCAGCAAACCGGTGCTCTTCGAGTAAGAGAGAGTACTTTGGAGAGAGTACGGGGTGACGGCCCTGCTCCGCACAAGGCCAACTCCAGTTCAATACCAGGCATCACTCATGGTCCTGAGCACCTCCAGAGTGATCCCTAAGAGCAAAAGTCACACTCCCAAGTGCGCTCTAGGTGTGCATACCACCCCCGGGTGGGGGAAGAGGGGGAAGATGGTGAGAAGTAATATTTTTCTGAAGTTCTGCAAAAACTTCTAGCTGAAGAAGAGCTAGATGGTAAATCTTTCTGCTCCGAATACAAGAAAAGCGATCTGGGAACCCATCCAACCCCACAGGGTAAGCACTCAGGCTGCGAACAATTGAGAACAAGAGAGCAAAGCCCAGCAATTTCAGGGTATTAGATTTAACAGTAAGCATCCCTTACCTGACTCTCTGGAAGCGCTGGGAGGATTAATTATAAGGCTTTAGAAGAGATCTGATCTACCCCAAAAGAACATTAAATAAGCACATAGTGTTATCACTTATTAGAAGTCAAGTTCAAAACTAAAGGAATCCAGTGTTCTACAGAGGGCCTTGAGAGTCAACTGCAGAAGAGACATGACAAGGGCCCGCACACTGGAGCCACAGCACACAAACAGTAGACAGCTCCATTAGTGGACAACGAGGAAGCAGGAAGAAGAGCTGGCCAGGAGCACATGCCAAGCAACTGAGTTATACACTGATCTGTATAAATGACCTTTCTTCCGTGGCACCCTAGGAGTGCCCACTTCAAATCACGGTCTCCTGAGACACAGTCATACCTGTACTGACACCCAGAGATGTCTCGCTGTTCTGGCTAAAGCCAAAGATAAAATTCCCTTTTTTTCTCCTCCGCCCTTTTTCACTTTGCATGGTAAAGTTAATACTCTGAACAACGAACAACGTTTAAAAAGAGAGAAAAAGAAAAAAGAGCAGTTGGTATCTAAACAGGTATTGGATATCCTTTCAGAAAAGCCACCTTGGTGGTAAAAAAAAAAAGCCTAAAAAATAATAAAACTATATAGAATATCTTTAAGACTTTAATTTTTTATCTCTTGAGCAAGTTAAATATAGATGGATCAGCTTGCATCCGGGCTGAAACGCCTAGGTATCAACACAGGTTGGGAGCATTCTTATACAGGGCATAAGGATTCAGAGCTCACTTACAAAACTCATCTCCCAAAGAGTAGAATATCAGTGTTTGTTTGTGGTCTGGGGGCCACGCCAGGCAGTGCTCAGGGGAGCGCCAAGAGCCAGACACAGAACCCAGTCTCCCTCAAGCAGAGTATGTGGCTTTCTGAAGTATCTCTCCAGTCCCCAAACAGTCCTTAACACACTTGCAACATTTCCACTCCAAGATTTTCTTGGGTTAGACTCTTAATCATAGGATTCTCCACCTGAAACCACTTTAGAGCTTTTAAGGCACCTACTTACTGGTCCAAACAAGAGGACAGAAAACCAGTCAGACACCACTATCTGGTGGAACTTTAAAGTGAACGTTGGGGGAAGAGAGAGACATGCCCCCACACTGCCTTCCATCCCTCAGACAGCAGCTGGGGTCCTACAGTGTGACTCAATTCTGACACTACTTCCCTGGGGATGGCATCAGACCCCTCAGGCTGCGGGCTGCCATCCCCAACCCCATCCTCACTGCAAACACCAAGAACAAATTCAGGTGGTACCTGTTCTGACTGCCAACAGACTGGTTCCGAAATATCGTCCTTAGGATCAATTAATTTGCAAGAGGAACTCACAAACTCAGAGCAACATTTCACTCTTTTGACTGATGGTTTATTATCAAAAGATGTAACTTTGGAATAGCCGGGTGGAAGAGATGTGCGGGAAAGGGCACAGAATTCCTTGTCTTAGCTTCGCCTCTGGCGCCGATCACATGTGTGTGTTCAGCCTAGAAGTTCTACAAACCCAGATCTTGGAGTTTTTAATGCGGGCCCATTACAATCACTGGTGATGGCTGGCAGCCAAGAGCCTGCTCCCCCCCCAGCGGTCAGGGGTAGAACTGAAACTTTCTCTAATCAGGCAGACTCTCTTTACAACAGGCCTTGCCCAGTCATTTCACCAAGATCACAAGACACCTATCTTGCTCTTACAGTTAAGCCATTTCAAGAAACTGAGTATCTGTGGCGGAGACAAACGCAAATTATTTATTTTTTATAACAGATCACAATATCACAAAGACGATAATGATTTCTTTCTCCCTAACTCCAGGATTCTGAATTAGCAATAATGGTTTAATAATGCTTTATATGGGAAAAGCTTCCCTGAAAGGACATATTTAAAACTCATCACTTAAGAATTGAGTGGCTGAGCTGGGGCCACCTCCCCCACTCCACTTCCTTCCACAAAGGCCTGGCAGCCCCGCCCAGAACGGCTGCTAAGGCTATCAACCAGACACCATCAACCAGACACCAGGTACTCAGGTGCAGGGTGGAGTCTCTGCCTGCCCACCCTGTGCTTGGCTGACAGGCGCCTTGGGATGGTGGCAGGTTTTGCTCCTTGGCCTGTCCTACCCCAGGCACCCAGAAGTCAGAAAACCTCGCACAACATAACCACAGTCATCCTCAAGGTCCGGACTCCACAACTGGACATAGCCCAATCCCCATGGCTTTTGCACCCGCAATATCTCAAAATCTGGTATACCACAAATGCATGAGAATCAGAGTTTAGGCAAGACAGAGAAAGGAACAGTGTGCTAATAATCATTGAAAATGATAATACCATACGAGAACTGAGCATTGAAAATAGGCAAAAAGATACACATTATAATCTCTAAATGTATGTATGTACTGCAATCCACAATGTAAGAAAGGGAAGAGAGAGAGAGAGAGAGAGAGAGAGAGAGAGAGAGAGAGAGAGAGAGCATAACCTGCCATAGAGGTAGGCTGGGGGAAGAGGGAGGGAGGTGGGGACACGGTGGGGGAAATGGACACTGGTGGAGGGATGGGTGCTGGAACACTGCATGACTGAAACCCAAACATGAACATATTGTAACTTTATCTCACGATGGTATAATAAAACATTAATTAAAAAGAAAAAAGAAATGAGTGGGGCCAGAGAGATAGCACAGCAGGTAGGGCATTTGCCTTGCATGCGGCCGACCCGGTTCAATCTCTGGCATCCCATATGGTCCCTGCGCACCGCCAGGAGTAATTCCTGAGCGAAGTGAAGAGCCAGGAGTAACCCCTGAGCATCGCCGGGTGTGACCCAAAAAGTAGATAGATAGATAGATAGATAGATAGATAGATAGATAGATAGATAGATAGATAGATAGATAGATAGATAGAAGAAGAAGATGATAGATAGAGTAGATAGAAGATAGATAGAAGGCAGGCAGGCAGGCAGCAGCGGCAGCAGAGGAACAGAGAGAGACAGACAGACAGACAGACAGACAGACAGACAGACAGACAGATGAAAGAAAGAAAAGAAAGAAATCAGTGGTTATGGGGCATACAGCCAACCCGGGTTCAATCCTCACACACCACCAGGAGTGATCCCTGAGCACAGAGCCAGGAATCAACTCTGAGAAACGCTGGCCCTGAAGAGAGAGGACATAAGTGTTTATGCCACCTTTGTGGCAGAACAACCAGAAATACTCCTTATCAAAGATTAGGATTACATAAAACTGTAGGATTACATAAAACTGTTGTGGCTTGAGCCGCAGACGCAGATACACCCGGTAGACCAGATACCAGCTTTCTCCGTTGTGCACGGCCTCTGTGCGGCCGTGCGATTTCCTCCAAATTACCATGAATTTTCTACACACCCCTCTGAGAGAGCCCCACAAGGTAATGAGAGTATACTGCCCGCATGGCAGAGCCTGGCAAGCTGTCCAATGCGTGTTTGATGTGCTAAAACCAGTAACAAAAATGTTTATTTTCCTGACCCAGAAAGAGCCCCTAATACGGCAGCAGTAAGAAAGGCGAACACGCAGTGCCTGATAAAATTTCACGGCTATCCTAGGCTGCCAAATCGAAGAAGGACTAAAATAATTGTCTGTACTTTCAATGCACGTACACTGGCATCGGAAGCATATATTGAGGATCTGATGGTGCAAGTGCAAAAGATCAAGTACGACATCATTGGTCTGACTGAGACAAGGAGGCATCAGTCGCATCATGCTGTATTTGACACCGGAGAAGAATTGTTCCATGGAACATGCGACGAAAGAGGCGTCGGTGGCGTTGGTGTCCTTGTCAACACGAACATGGCCGTCAACACTGATTCATTTGAATGCCTAACAAACCAAATAGGACAATTACACTTGAAGAGATGTGGCCCA
The DNA here is from genome assembly GCA_021461705.1 of Cryptotis parvus. Taxonomy (NCBI): domain Eukaryota; kingdom Metazoa; phylum Chordata; class Mammalia; order Eulipotyphla; family Soricidae; genus Cryptotis; species Cryptotis parvus. Next base: position 29,203 of record JAJIBD010038146.1, on the reverse strand, counting down.
CTGCCAGCAATTTCTATCTTCATTGTCTACGCACCAACATCCACATACAAGGAAGATGAAACTGAGAAATTCTACATGGAACTGGAGGAGTTTTATAAAAAAGATCACACCTTCTACAAGATCATAGTCGGTGATTTTAATGCCAAGATAGGACTGAGAAGATCGGCTGAAGAACTCCACATCGGGACCCATGGCCTAGAATGGAACGAACAAGGTGAGAGACTATCTGAGTTCATCATGTCCACCAAGACTATTCATGGGAACTCACAGTTCCAGAAGGCTGAAGCAAAACATTGGACATAGGAATCTCCTGGTGGGCAGCTCCACAATGAAATTGACCACATCATCTTCAATCGACGGTTTTGTCTGACCCATGTTGCTGTCGTCCCCAAATTCCAAACAGGATCGGACCACCGTCTCCTTTGTGCAAAATTCTACTTCATGCAACAAGGAGAAAAGTCTGCAAAGTTTAAGAGAGAACTCCCAGAACGACCACCAACTGGGAACACTTTGGCACCATTGCAGCAACATGGGAAGATACCATCATTGATGACATCGATGAAGAATACAACCGACTGGTTCAGCACCTCCATGATTGTGCGAAGAATGCCGAGAGAGAGAAAGACACAAAAGAACGCCTGTCTTCAGAAACTCTCGAGCTCATTGGCCAATGTGGCAAGGCGCGAGCCTCAGGCGACCAAATGCTAACGTCCAGGCTTGCAAAGAGGTGCAGAGAAGCGATAAAAGCAGACCTCAAAGACAGAAGGGCAGAAATACTGGAAGATGCAGCAGAAGCCGGGAAAAGCATTCACACTGCCCGCCTGTCCTTCACCAACTATAAGACCAAGATGACTGCCCTCCGACACCCTGATGGATCTATCACATCTTCCAGAAAGGCAATGGAGAAGATTATCCATGACTTCTTTTTTTTTTGGGGGTTGATTTTTTAATTGATTAAAAATCTGTGATTTACAATACTTTTAATGATTTTTTCATGCACATAAATTCAACACAATGTCCATCACCGCTGTACCCACCTCCCTGCCTCAGGACCCGAACTCCCCTCTTTCAAGCCCTGCCACCCACAATAACTCAATTGAAAATCTTAGTTTTCACCTTGCATTTTCTTTTCTTTTTTTTTTAAGTATTTTATTATACCACCATGAGATATACAAATAAAAAGATATACAATTAAAAAGTTCATGTTTGGGTTTTGGTCATACAGTGTTCCAGCACCCGTCCCTCCACCAGTGCCCATCTCCCACCACCAACGTCCCCGGTTCCCTCCCCCCAGCCCACCTCCATGGCAGGTTCTTTATTTCTTTCCCTTTTTCTCTCTTTCTCTTTTCCTTCCCTTCCAGACTATGGATTACAGAACATACACTAAAAGGTTGTCATGTGTATCCTTTTGCCTCTATTTAATGCTCAGTTCTAGGTTGGCATTAGTACCCTCGACAATTATTAGCACCCTGTTCCATTTTCTGTCTTACCTAACCTCTGACTCCCACACGTTTGTGATAATTTCCACCTTTGACAAGACCTCCTGATATATGTTTCACTTGACCTTGGATATTGGTATCATAATATGTACATATATATTTATGCCATGCAAATAAATGCAGTCATTCTGTATCTGTCTCTCTCCTTCTGGCTAATTTCGCTCAACATAATCTTCTCCATGTCCATCCATTTATAGGCAAATTTTATAACTTCATTTTTCCTAACAGCTGCATAGTATTCCATTGTGTAGATGTACCAAAGCTTCTTTATCCAGTCATCAATTTCGGGCACTCTGGTTGCTTCCAGATTCTGGCTATTGTGAATAATGCTGCTATGAACATAAAAGTAGGGATGGTGTTTCCACTGCGTATTTTTGGTTTCCCAGAGTAGATTCCCAGGAGTGGTATGGCTTATCCATGACTTCTACTCAGATCACTTTGATAGCCATGTCCACCTACCTGCCCACATACCAAATTCCACAGGATAGATATGTCATTCCCAACGTTCTCCCTTCTGAAATCCGGCATGCCTCCGCCGGTAAAGAGGGAACAGCACCAGGCCCAGACAAAGTCAGACCCGAACACCTGAAGAATCTGCCTCGGTATTCATCAATACACTAGCTCAGCTCTTCACACGCTACCTGTCCAAATGCAAGGTGCCCTCCCAATGGAAAACCAGCAGGACAGTTCTACTCTTCAAGAAGGGAGACATTCACGACATCAGCAACTATCGCCCCATCTGCCTGTTGTCCGTCATCTACAAGCTGTTTACACGAGTCATCCTGAACAGGATTGGCAGAACACTAGATGAAGGACAACCATGCAAGCAAGCTGGCTTCTGGAAAGGATTCAGCACAATCGACCATATCCACACAGTAACCAAGCTCATTGAGGTTTGTAGGGAGTACAAGATACCGCTCTGTCTCACGTTCATTGATTTAAAGAAAGCCTTTGATTCTGTGGAGACTGAAGCAGTCATCGAAGCCCTAGCCAAACAGGGTGTTCAAACCCAATACATCTAGATCCTTCGTGAGCTGTATTACAGATTCACCACCAGGATCTCACCACTCTACAAGGAAGTGATCATTGATGGGGTTCAGCATTTCACCAAAACTCTTCAGTGCCACCCTCGAGAACATCATGCGACAATTAGAATGGGAAGGAATAGGAGTGAAGATAGATGGTTGGCAGATACACCACCTCTGCTTCGCTGATGACATCGTTCTAATAACACCAAACATTAGCCAAGCGTTACAAATGCTGGCTGACTTCGACCAAGAATGTGGAAAGATAGGTCTACAGCTGAATCTAAAGAAAACTATGTTTATGAAAAATGAACTAGTTCCGGAGGCCCCATTCACTCTCAATGGAACAAACATCTCTGAATGCAGCAGTTACGTGTACCTAGGTCAAGAAGTCAACATGATGAACGACCTAAAACCTGAGCTGTGCAGGAGGAAGAGAACAGCATGGAATGCCTTCAAAGGCATCGAAGAAATAGCTAAAAGGACAAAGAACCTCCGGCGCCAGGCACATCTCTTTGACTCCACCATACTCCCTGCATTAACACACGCCTCAGAGACCTGGGCTCTATGAAAGCAGGATGAGAATGCTATTCGAGTCTCCCAGAGAGGAAGCGAAAGAGCTATGCTTGGAATATCACGCCTCTCTCTTAAGTGAGAGAAGGAATCCGGAGTTCTGACCTCCATCGCTATTCCAGAATCAGGGACACTGTCTCGTTTGCCAAGGCATCGAAAATCAGATGGGCTGGACATGTAATGTGATTTGGAGACAACCGCTGGACTAGAGCCATTACTGACTGGATCCCACGGGATGTCAAAAGATCACGTGGCGCCCACCTACAAGATGGTCAGACTTCCTTGTCAAGACCTTGAAGGAATGGTTTGAGGCTCTTCATATTCCTGAATCAACCAGATGCCATTGGGCTACATTGGCACGTGATAGGGTCCAATGGAAATGTTACTGGCGCCCACTCGAGCAAATTGATGAGTAACGGGATTCAAGTGATCAAGAGAAAACTGTTGGGAAGCTTAACAAAACTTATGGCTACAAGATGGTGCTGGGTTCAAAGCCGATGTCTTCTGATCACAGGATTCCACCCAGAATCAAACCCACCCACTCCATTTCCACCCTAGCACCCAGTTAATGCAGAACCACAGAAGACAGTGGTACCTCCCCAGGCTGCAGGTCCGAGGCATCTAAAGAACCATAAGTAAAGGTGTGTGTGGAGGGGGATGCTACCTGGGCTCACATGGAAATTCTGATTCCGTACATCCAGGGGGACACATGATTGTTTAAGCAGTCCCTGGGTGGCTCTGATGTGCTGCCAAGGGTTGAGAACGTCCGCATTAAAAGCGGCGATACTTAACATTTTCACTGTGCTCTGCTCTGCTGATTGAGCTGCGCTGCTACTGAGTCCGACCTGAAGCAGGCAATCACCGTCCTCTTGCGTGATACACAGATGAGTTACTGTGATTCTATAGGGCTGTAATTTAGTGGAGTTTAGACACTGATGAGTTCACGGCTTTGTTTCTCATTAATCTTTTATTGCATTCCAAGCTGTATGTGCTTTTCCATTCCATGATTCCAAGTCAACACATTAAAAATAAATGATTAAAAAATGCCCAAGCTACTGTCTTTTTTATTAGCCTTTCGCATTCCACAAAATGTGATGAATAAAAGATGCATCCCTTCCCTTCCCACATACACGTCATGTTCACACACACACACACACACACACACCAGTGAGGCAAGTGTCTGCCCATTACAAATGCACCCAGATACTCTTAGAGCAGGAGATATCACAAAAACAAGCACTGTCCTGAACTTCCAAACAATACCTGAGATCCTGCTTGCCGCAAACAGTGAGAAGCCAGTGAGGGAGAGACGCCCTGAGCACAGGCCCCACAGGGAGGGTGTGCCTGCACAGAGTGTGCAGTGGGACACTGGCAGGGAAGGAGGGGCTACAGGGCTTGCTTCTAGGAGAGGCTACTCCTCTGACCCTCTAACCAACACGACTTTTAAGATGTGAATACCGAGAGGACACGAGTGATAGTACAGCGGGCAGGGTGCCTGCCTTGCATGCAGCTAGCCCAGGCTCCATCCCGACACCACATGTGGTCCCCTGAGTGCACAAAAAGATCTGGGAGTGGAACCAAGAGTAAGCCCTAAGCAAGCCCTGAACACTGCCAAGTAAGGCCAAAAACAAAAACAAAACAAAACTAAAATACCCAAAACCATGGATCCCTAGATCAATGTTACTTATTGCCAGGGCAGTAGCTAAGAACTTCCCCATTAGCAACTGCCTAGTATTGAAGACAAAGCCCTGGACTTTCCCAGGTATCTTGGCATGCAAACTCCCCACAGGCCCTAGAACGATAAAGGCTCGAGACCATTTGACAGATGGCATTTCCATATCTCCATCGCCATAGGAACCTGGGGGGGGGGGGGGTGAGGACACCTACTCTTATGCAGAGACCAGTCACATATCCCAAAATGAGGGTATCTGGCCCTTAACAGGGGGCATTTAGAGTGAATTTATTACACCCAAGGCGGAGAGGGAGGGGAAGACATCGAGAAGTTTCAGCCAAGAAAGCCCAGAGCAGTCCCTTGAGGATGCAGGTCAGGGAAGGGCAGATTAATACCGAGGAAATCACGGAGGTTGTCTGGGCCTCAGAAAGCACCCTGCACTTTGGGAGAAGCAAGTTATTAAAAAAAAGACAATAAAATAAATAAATCAGCCTTCTGGGTTCACATAAATATTTCACTAATCAGTTAAAGGACAGTAAAGGGAATATAGAAAGAGTGCCTAATGCTTAATGGGATTTGGGTAAAATATTACACTTTCCAAAAGTTACTCAAGTGTGGCAGGAAGTCTATGAGCTAAAATTACTTTTCAAATGACCAAGATACTTATTTCTTCTTTGAAAGCACAGGAAAGGAACCATACAAAGGGCAGATCCCGGCACCATTCTTTCCCTGCCTGGAGCCATACGCAACTGTGCACAGCTGGGGGAGGGGGAAAATATGCCATGTGAAGTCAATCAGCATGAAAAGGATAGACACAGAAGGAGCTAGAGGGATAATACAGCAGGATGTGCATTTCACTTGCACACGGCCAAGCTGGGTTCAATCCCCAGCAGGCCACATGGTAGGCCACATGGTCCCCCAAGTACCACCAGGAGTAATTCCTGAGTGTAGATTCACCCTGAGCAGTGCCAGGTGTGGTCCAAGAAACAAAAAACAAAGAAAAAGAAAAGAGGATCTCTCTCTCTCTCACATATAGCATCCCCCAACACAATCGCACACAATTGTGTTGGGGGTGGGGATAAGGGCGGTAGCAGCTGGGTTCACTGTGGGAGGGAGATGGCACACTGCTGATAGGTGTGGTGTTGAAATTACATCTATGAGGAATCATTATTAATAGTATTGTAAAATACGACAACAAGGAGCCAGAGCAATAGCCCAGCGGGTAGGGTGTTTGCCTTGCACGAGGCCGGCATCAATCCCGGCATGCTATATGGTCTCCCAAGCACAGCCAGGAGTACTTCCTGAGTGAAGAGCGCAGACCCCTGAGCATCGCCGGGTGTGACCCCAAAAAAAAAAAAAAAGACAACAAAAAACCAGTAATAATAATAAGCCAGTATAAAAATGTGGTTTCCATACAGGCCCTCGCCCTTCGGTGGATGGAGGCGACCAAGCCCAGACAAGCCACTGCTCCTTGAAGGAACCAGGTTCTGAATGGTCTAAGCTAAACCATTCATAGAAGGCACAGGGTCAGTCCTTGGCCTGGAAGTGGGTGGGGAGTATGGAACCTGTCAACAGCAGGCTGTGTGTGTCTTTTCTCTGGCTGACACACCAAATCATCAAAGGCAAGAATGAGAAGACACACACACTAGCTGGTGAGAAGATCTGAGAGTGTCTCTAATTGCACGACACAGATGTTAGCCACAGGAGCCGCAGTCACTCCTGGGCTGCGATACAGTAATATGCTACTCGCTCTCAATGTACCAAAAACTCGCTCTAGGCAGGTGAAGCAGGCGAACTTTCCACTGCCAAACACCAGGCAGCACCCCCGCACCGCGCTTCTCTCTGCTCGAGCGTGCTGTGCCCGGGCTGGTGAGAGAGGCTGACTGCTGCTCTCAAGAGCCTTGACTCGCTGGAGAACCCCCATTTATGGAGACCCGAGCCTGCTGCTGCCAGGGCCAGGCTGGCACACGAAGATGAAGCTGCTGTGGAGAGCCGCCTCCAGCTCATTTCCTGCCCACCTTGAACTGACTGTGTCTGCCTGGGCTGGGGCGTGGTGCAGCCCTTTAAATAAGCAATAGTGATTTTAATACCTACTGTTCACCAATGCACTTGTCTTTTAATTAAATGGAACCGCTTTACACATGCTTACCTGGGGGTAATCGTTTTGATCGCAATAGGGAGCCATGTAATAATCTGCGATGTTGCTGCGTGAATCCTCACCAGTGCAAGGCACTGTGGAAGTCAGTGACAGAACAGCGTGAGGGACCAAACACATAAATACTGCAGGCTGCAGTCTCAAAGCTGCTGGGGGAGATGGGGGAGCGGCGGCTTGGGGGAGGGTCTCTGCACTCCCTGTGGCGTGTCTCCTCATACGCCTAGGCAGGTTGATGGGAGAGAACAGTGGTTCCCAGGAGATGGCCCATCGCAGCTCCCTTAGCCTCCCCCCTCCCAGCACCCCTCAACTACAGAAGCAGCAAGTTCAGTTGCTGGGGGAGGGAGTCTGCCTGGCAGCAGAACACAGTGGGCCTGGATCACAGTCTGCTTCTAAATAACACAAATAGATAAGGAATTAGGTGATTAGAGAGTACACTGCCAGCGCCAGCGGGCGAAATACCAGCCCCTGTGGGAGTGTGTGTCTGTGGGAAGAATCTCCTCCATTGTACGAGACACAACTCACCCAGAGCGGCTTCAGCTCTGAATGGATCTTTTCACCCTTTCTACTTCAAAGAAAATTCTCTCCCCAACAACGAAGATCTAACCATTGTTAACTGGAAATAATTTATAGCCACAAATTGCTACAATGAGAAAGTTAAATAAATGATAGTGTGCCCACGTTCTTCAAAGAGTGCACAGTCATTAAGAAGCATGGTCCAGAAATTACAGCAAGGCCACGGAAATGCACAGACACAAACTCGGAAGACAGAAGCCGAGGGAAGGCCAGGAAGAGATGACAGTGATGGGGATGTGGCCTACAGAATGGGGGAGCTTCGAGTAATTCACGTTTTCTTCTTCAAATTTCCCAAAATGAATCCAGTGTTTCACTTTTAGTCAGAAAAGTGTCCAGGGAGAAAAGGTCTGTGAAGATGAGACCAGACGCCTAAGTCACGTAGCTAATGGGGCTAGTGTTTGAAAAGAATGAATTAAATCTCAAGTGATAATGACAGACTCAGGAGCATCTGAAGTGGGTACCACAAACCATTAATAGTAAGATGCTTTATTCTGAAGGAGCTTCCAGTCCCTGTATAAGGCTGCTCTGACAAGTGTTCAGGTAAACTGCTAAAAAATTTCAGAGGCAGAAAAAAGAAAAGGATCACCCACTTTTCTTAAGCCCAACAAGGCTTAAAAACGTGACTCAAGAATTGAGCAATACTACAGCAGTCACGTGGCTTACATGTGGCCATCTTAAGGTTTAATGCCCAGCACTGTAGAACTGTAGATGGTCCCTGGAGCACCACCAGGAGTGCTCCCTGGGCAAAGCCAGGAATAAGCCCTGAGCACAGCCAGGTGTGACCCAAACCCCCAGCAGCTCCCTACTGGGGGAGGGGGGGCCTGCATTACCTTTTGGAACCACGAATGAAGACCTGATAAGACCTATGAGCCAACAATAAACGGTGAGGAAGCTGGGTCCACCTTCTTCACACAGCCCTTAGCTCCCCATCAACCTTTGATAGCACAACAAAAGATTCCAGAGCATTCCAGTCCAAAGGGTATCAAGCCCCCTTTTGGAAATCAGTCTGGGCTAGCTCTTTGCCTCTGGAGCAGCCCGCATTCTCCTTTTTTTTTTTTTTTTTATCTTTTTTGGGTCACACCGGTGACGCTCAGGGGTTACTTCCTGGCTCTTTGCTCAGGAATTACTCCTGGCGGTGCTAGGGGACCATATGGGATGCCAGGGATCGAACTCCGGGTCGGCCACATGCAAGGCAAACACCCTACCCGTTGTGCTATCGCCCCACCCCCCCCCATGTTCTCCCTTGAGCACGTTACTCTCTCTCCCTACTCGTTCCCCGTCCTAAAACCTCCTTAATAAAATCTGTTTTACTTCACTGCTCCTTGCTCCTGAAAATTCTTTTTCTTCAAGGAAGACAAGAACCCTGAAGAAACCCTGGGCAAGGCCTAGGACTGACTTTCCTTTCCTGCAAAGAGCAATCCCTCACTCCAGCCTGAGTTCCGTAGCTCCCCGAGAAATCTCAAGTGGTGGAGACCAACTCCCGTGCCTTGAAATCAAGTGGACATCAGGTGTGGCTTGATGGCCACCTTGTCATCGCAGACTTTATCAGTCCTAAGGCTGCCCAGCACAGGTGGCTGGAGAGAAAGCAACCATCTCTCTCCTCCTTCCCACCTCACACAAGCCTCCCGTGGGGTCCACCTACATCACAAGATTGCTCCCTTCCAGATAAGAGCACTATAAAAATGGATAAGACTGATGAGTGAAAAATATGAGAATCACCATCTCTCTTGATACAGACTGTGGAGCCTTCAAAATGGAGGCAGGAAGCCTTTGAATCTCTAGTTTCCTCAGCATATTGTAAAACTATACAACACTCCCACCTCCTAGACCCCATAGCTCTCAGTAGATGGCAGAAACTAGGAACAAGGGTCCTGGAGGAATAGGCACTCCACAGCCCCTGAGGGCAATGTCGCCACCCTGCCTGCGGCACAGGAGAGCCCCGGGGCACACCTGGAGGCCAGGCAGACTCACAAAGCAGGAAAGGAGGCTTGAGGGGGCACCCGCGGTGCGGGCTCCAAGCCTCACAGCCTGTCTGGGCAGGAGGGTTCCTGTCACCTGCGCCCTCCTCCATATCCAGCTGCTCCCTTCCTCGGCTGGCACAGACCAGAGCCTTGCACAGGTACAGCTCTCCTCTCCAACAGTCCAGTCTGCTTGGCAGCTGGACGTCACAACAGAAATTAATAAACACACAGGCCTCCGCTAAATCACACCTTTGTGAATTTATCTGCAATAAACATTCTAACAAATAGCACTTAGCCTGTGAAGCTCCAAGCTGAGCCCTAAAAGTTACTTAAACAGAAGCCCGTCGATAAAGGCCTCAGAAACCGGCAGGAGGGCCAGAGCACCTATGGAGGCCTGGGCTTAACCCTTGGTATCACAGTTTCACAGGCACCACCACGAAGGATCCCTGAGCACCAAGTCAGGAGGAGTCCCTAAGAACCACTGGGTGTAGGAAAGGAAAAGGAAAACAGAAAGGGAAGGGGACAGGGTTAAAAAGCAACAGGATTACTGGCATGTCATCCCCGGTGAGCTCAGGTGCCCTGCTGGGCTCAGAAGGCACCTGCATGGCTCTGCAGTGCTGGAGCTGAAGGGCAATCACAGGTGGGTCCCGCTGCCTGCGCCTGGAAGCACGGGATGCTGTCCCCAACCTGAGGGCTCCATGCACATGTCCGAGGCAACTGCCTGCTTTCCTCAGCCCCTTACTCTTGAAAGACAAAGTTCAGTCCACACTCTAGCACCAGGTGTGACCTCTGACCCTGTACAGAACTGCCTTCAACACCTTTTCACACTGTACTAGGAAATGAAATCTGCCCCAAACCTAAGCCAAACATCAGCTCAAAAGCACAACTCTAAACCCTAAAAGAAACCCCTGGTCTGCTCCCTGGTCTGGAAACAGAGACATTTCTACAAGCCGAAAGCTAGTTGCTCCTCCCAGGAACCCTCTAGGGATGTTCCTTGCAGGAACTACAGAGAGCAATGGCCCCAAGAAAGACCTGTCAAGAGGCCCAAATCCTGGACAGAGCCTTAGGGAAAGCCCCGCCTTCCCACCGTCAGGAACGTCAGTCTAGAAGTGGGATTCTCAAATTTAAGTGCAGTAAAAACACCTGGCAACTGTGAAAAATGAAAAGTTCGGCTGCAGGCACAGATTTTAACACACAGAGCTGACAAACTGCACCTGAAAAAAAACAAAGGATGAAGCTTCGAACTTGGGGATTTCACTGAGAAAGCCAACAGGGCACCTCCTTTGCATGAGCTGGGGCTGAGAGAGGAAGGGATGCCAGGAAGAGAAGGCAGACCCCTACTTAGGACAAGTCGGCTGTTGAATCAAAGACACACCATCAATCCACGCCCACTTAATCTTTGTCCTTGTAGCAGTCTAATACGAATGCAGAAGGCCAGAGCTCATTTGCAGCAAATGAGAAGCAATAATGTTAGCAGCCATCTTTGCAGTGAATCTAACGGTTAACAATCAAATGATCTGCCCTTGCAAAACTTCCCATCAGGGGATACCTCAGAACCATACATACGAGCATCATTTTCCTAGTGGGGAAATGTGGGGACAGAGGGAGCAGAGAGATCTAACAAGGTCAGAGAGCAGCCAGGAATAGCAGAGTCCCAGCTTCCCAGCTGCTGAGCTCCAAATCACTTCAGCATCACTGAGGACGCTGGAAGATATGCATGCAGGGACAACAGGGACCCACTTCTGTCCTATGTCATTTCTATGTCAAGTCTTTCTATTGCATGAAGCTCACCAATACCTGCCCATTGGCTGTGACAAGAAAATGCGACTGGGCAAGAAAAACAAAACTGGGGATCCACATGGACTCATGACAATGGGGGACGTAGTTAAAACAACCGCATCTCCTAAAGCCCAGGCTTGGGGAAAGCATGCGTCTAGCAATGTGTGAGGCCCTGGGCTTGCTCCGGGCGCCACAAAACCGTCCTCCGCCTCATATTCACTAATCCCTTATGAATGCTGACAAGCACTGAGGATAGTAACAAGGACCAAGTGAGGGAAAGGGACCACAATGACACTATGAGTGGGGTGTGAGAAAGAAGCCGAGAAGGATCCTGAAGCGGCCATTGTGTGCCACCTGCTTACTCCCACTGGGACCCTGGGACTCGAAGCATCCAGCTCCGAAGAACAGTAGTTGCCGCTGTTTTTAAATATAGTATATACATGTTAGCTTTCAACAATGCACACCTGAAGCTTATGTAACGTCAACACAATGCTACTTGGACAGCAAAAATAAGGACATTCTTTCTTCCTTCCCTTCTTTTTTTTAATTTTTTTTTAAAGGAACTTTAAACTTGGACCTTTCAGCCTCTTCCTTCAAACTCCAAAGCTGTCACTGGATTTCACAAATGACGGCGCAGACTCTCCCCATCTCTGCACTCAAGCCCTGGCTCTCTTCTCAATGAGACCATGTTCCCATACTTGTGCCTGAATTGTCAGGTATTTATTTTCTTTTGGCTTTTATGAGTCACACTCAGCAGGACTAGGAGTTGTTCTTAGCATTGCTGGCAGAGTCAGCAGAGCTAGGTCGGGTGTTCTGCAAGTGAAGCCCACACTCAGCCCTCTGAGTTCTCTGGCCCCTACAATGTCCAATATTGAGCAAGACTCTGCACCTTGATCATCTGATCACCTGGGAGAGCTGACTGAGGCCGTATCCTCCACCCTGAGTATAAACCCCCAACTGCTCTTGCTACACACAGAGGTGAACTCCAACCTCTCTTCCCACGTGCACATCCCAGCACCTGGTACAATGGTACTAAATAACTTCTCTACTGATATTTAACAGTTACTGAGCCAGCTAGACAGTGCATCAGGCTTGCATGTAGCCAACCCCCAGTTCAATCCCCTGAGCCCTCCCAGGAGTGGACCCTGAGCAGAGAGCCAGGAGTAAGGCCTAAGCCAACTGCCAGGTATGGCCCAAAAACCAAAACCAAAATGTGTAATAAATGTTTTTTCTTTATAGCACAAACAAGTCAGAAAGGGGTTCAAGTCCGCCCCGGGGAGGGGTAAGTCCCTCTCCAAATGTTCCACAGGCTTCCGTAAAATCACAAAGTGCTTCCTCCAGTCCTATAACACCACAATCAGCTATAGATGTAGAGATTTGGCCAATTAAGATACATCCATTTATGTAAATTCTGGGAGCAGAAGGATATTGGCCTGACAAATCGTGTGAATGTCATTTTTTAGAACATAAAATTGCACTTAATAAGCAGCTTTAATGTGGTTTTCCAAGAAAACTAGAGCAATCCAGTCTGGCTGTGTTGATTCGGGAGGCAGCAAAGAGAGGACAGAGTATAGCATAGGACTATGCCTTGGATGTGGCTGACTGGGTCAACCCCTCACCATGTGGCCCAGAGTATTACCAGGAGTCATCCCTGAGCACTGTCAGGTTTGGTCCAAACATTTCCACCACACTCTGCCCAAAAACAGTGGAATTCTGGGCGAGAGAGTTAGTTCGATCCCCAGCAACACATGGCTTCTCACGCATTGCTAGGTGCAGCGCTGGACATGTCGGAGCCCCTCAGGGCCCAGCAGCACCATATCCCTGGACCTTAATATTAAAACCACAAGCCCAGTTGGCCACAGAGCACTGGAAGTGGCACCCAGTTGCCCTGAGCACCACTTGGGGACAACCACCCCCACACACACACAACAAAAGAGCAGCTAAACTCTTAAGAAACCCTGAGGGAGGAGGAGACCTGGCGTGCGGAGAAAGCATCCCAGTCACAGGGTTAAAAGGCCTCAGGTGGGAGGAAGCTCGCAGCAGCACAACGCAGGATGCTCCAGGCTTTCTACCCTCCCACTCTGGCCTGGGATGCACGTCCAGTGGGCAAGGAGGGCTTGGGGGCAGTGGTATATGAATGATGCTGGACTTTCAGTTTGTGAGGTTCCACCCACAGCGTCAGGGAACCTGAGCCTATGTGGAATGAATACGTGTGGACAGAGGAGCGGCTCTCCCACAGCACTGCTACCTGCTCTCACTCATGGACGCTCACCTCAAGGGGAAGAGCCCAGCGACATGCACTTCCCTGAACTCGGGTGCAAACACCTCCTGAATAGCTGGAGCTTAGTGCACCAGGGCCAGAAAGAACCCTGCACTTCTGGGGGAGAAGGGGAAGGAGAGGCGCCCAGGAGGGAAACCAGAAAGCTGGAGGAACGAGAAGGCAGGCCCTGCTGAGCACTCTGGGAAGGCAAGAGCTCGACGCACATGCAGGGAGGAAGCCCACGTCTTTCTAGAGGCAAAAGGCCAAGATGCTGATCGCCAAGGAGCACAATGGCACAGGGCGGGATCCCGGCTTTCCCTTTGCAAAAAATAGAAATAAAGAAATACACCCAGTTGCTTTGAAGGGATTCTCCCTTCCCTCCAAGGGCAAACTGGTCCAACAGTCCTAGCTGTCCCCTGGCCAGAAGTGGCCAGTGGAACAGTCTGCCAAGCGTCCCACGCAAACTGCAGTGCACAGCAGCGGGGCGAGGGCGAGTGACAGTCAGGCTGGGGCACTCACCCTCGCCCCTTTGGGGCAGCAGGTACACTCAGCATCCCAGCGGGGGACCAGACCTCCAGCGGGTCTGGTCTCTCCTCCAGGTGGGAGAGAAGGGGGGGGACAGGCCACACGGCAGCGGCCGGTCCTGTCGTGAGCAGAGAGCCACCTACCACGTGCACAGGGGCGGCCTTTCTAAAACAAGCCCCTCCAGCTGGGTAAGCAGATGCGAGTGGCAGCTCCATATGAATACGAAGGTGGCTTTCTCCTAATTCCGGCCACCGCACAGAAGACAGGAGCTCGGAAATAAGCCAAGGCTTCCTCCCAGCTTCCCTCCTAAGGGGAAGAAAAGCATCCAGAGTGCAAGTCAGTATATTCGGCCTGCCTTCAACCACCGAGAGTGAACACCAGCCCAGCCTGCCAAGAGGCAGCAGGCATCAGTGCGTGGACATCTGAGTAGCACCTAAATGCCAGGGAGAGTGAGCCCGTGAGAGTTCACGAAATGAGAAATCTAGAGAAGGCGGGGCAGCCTAGACACAAACAAACAAATAAATAAAATCACAGTAAAGCAAAAACTAGAGTCCAGCGGGTAGGGCATTTGCTTTGCACGTGCCGGCCCATGCTGGTCCGGCTTTGATCCTCGGAATCCCATATGGTCCCCTGAGCACCGCCAGGGCTAATTCCTGAGTGCAGCGCCAGGAGTAACCTCTGAGCATTGCCAGGTGTGACCCAGAAAGAAAAAAAAAAAATCAAAAACTAGAAATTCTAAGCATCTCTGGGTGTGGGCGATCCAGACCCAGGGTGGCACAAACACCCAAACTCTGGATCCCACTGTCTGACTACGCAGACCTGCCTCTCAAGGAGCTAGGCTGAAGGAAGGCACGTCGCCTGACTTCAAGCAGAGAAGTCAAAAGGGAAGGAAAGCGGCGAGGCCAGGATCGCTGCGTGCTCAGTTGAGCAGAGACTGAAGCAGCAACAAGCCACAGCCAGCGTCCACTGATACCCTGAGACGAGCGCAGGCACCCGAGGCCCAGACACAAGGAGACGCGGTCCTGGGCGAGCGAGCCGTGACGTGTAGACAACCCACACAGCAGCAGCACGCGTTTTCAAAGAAAGGCTAAAATGAAGAGTGATGTAAAAAATACGCCTAAGTAAGATGTGTCATTTGCTGGGAGGAAAAGAGGGGGGGGCGGCGGGGGAGCCTTCCTGCCCTTCACTTCCCCTTGCGGCCCAGGCTCAGGAGAGACTTTTCCAGAGCAGTGACATGAAGTGAGGTGCTGCAGCAGTCAGCAATCATCCGACTGATGACCACACTACACACTGACTGCAAGGCAGGAAGACACCGTGAAGACCATTATCAGCACCTTGCTGATAAAAAAGGAAACATTGCGAGGATGCAGTGGGCCTTGCCACAGGAGGGCTGGAGGGGCTGGTTTCTGCACTACGCAGGCGCTTCCTGGAACATGGCTAATTAGCCCACCAAGGAGTGAGACCCAGAGCGCTGGCCTGCAAAGGAGCAAGCCCTGGATGACTGCACTCAGCTCGCCTGGAATATAAATGCAGTGCAAACGGAGGGAAAGGGGAAAAAAAAGTAATTTATCTAAATACAGTGTAGGTAGAGTTGCAATCAGTGTCTCATAAATAAAGAGAGAAAGATGAAGGGAGAGCTCTCTAATTGATTTTAAAATTAGTTTCAAGCAAAGAAATAATCTGACAACCAACAAGGTCAACAACAGTGGGGGGGGGGGGGGGGGGAATATACAAACCTCAGAGGAAAACAAGTGCACCTAAAATCTACAGTGAATCAAGCGAGATACCTGAACTGCTAAGGCAAAAGGATATTCTGCAAAGTTGGAGGAAGAGTAGAAGTGCTAAAAGAAAGTCAACTGGCGACCAATCTGCAAAGGCCCATAGATTGCTGAATTAACCCCAGTAGGAGACTGAACCCAATGTGCACTGCGCCAACGTGAGGAGGGAACCCCGCCTCTGAAGCCAGGCTACCCACGCAGAGGCGGTGCCCAGACTGAAAGCGGTAGGGAGGACAAGTGCCTTAAGAAGCTAAGAAAATGAAGTCATGTATGACTGGGCAATCCGACCGGGGAGCAGGGGATAAAGACATGTACATCACCCCGCCCGTGAGGGGTCTCCCCCTGACCCC
Organism: Cryptotis parvus; assembly: GCA_021461705.1. Lineage (NCBI taxonomy): Eukaryota > Metazoa > Chordata > Mammalia > Eulipotyphla > Soricidae > Cryptotis > Cryptotis parvus. The sequence continues at coordinate 13,053 of JAJIBD010038146.1, read as the reverse complement.
TCCCAGCCAGCTCCTGATGGAAAGACTAGCAGCAGTAGTAAACCTCAAGGTGGACTGGGAGTTGGTAAAAAACAATGCCATGGATTAGGCCTTTAACTGACAGCAAATATTTTGCCTTAAACATTTAGCAAGTAATTACTAGATTCACAACTCTCGGGGCGGGGTGAGGGGGTGGTGGAGGGGAGGGAGAGAGAGGGAGAGGGAGAGGGAGAGAGAGACAGAGAGAGAGAGACAGAGAGAGAATGGGAAGCTGAGAACCAGACCATGCCTGTCCCCAGTGGACTGGAGGCCTCACAACAGAAAACAAGCACAAACAAACCTCAGCAGGCGAAGGCAGCAGGAGGAAGGACAAAGTATATATTTGAAAGCTCTGGCCAAAGCCAGGACAGGGTCCAGAAAGATAGTACAGGGGTAAGGCACTTGCCTGGCATACTGCCAAGCCTGGTCTGAACCCCAGCGCTACATATGACCCGCAGAGCCCCATTCGTATGCACAGAACCAGGAGCAGCCCCTAAATACCACCAGGTGTGGCCCCAAACAAACAAAAACAAACAAACAGAACAGGTACATGCCCATGGGTCAGGGAGGGACTAACCATAAAGACCCACTAGGAAACTAGTTAAAATCCCACAGAAACTATCGGATGGGATAGGCAAGATCGCAGGCAAGAAAATGAATGCATTAACTCAAAGGAATAAGAGAAAATGTCATTTGCAACAGAGACAAGAAAGTAAATCACAGGGGGACAAGCACAGCACTTCTGCCTTCTCCAGGACCGAAGTCACTTAACAAGATGAGTGCAGTGCACACTGCAGGAGTGGCCTCTCCCGCCCAGGGAACCGAGGTGCCGCCCTCACCGCAAGAGCCCAGTGACCTGCCCGGTCTCCTAGGCTCACCCCGTGACCTCTACGGCGTGGGGGCTCACCGGTCTCCTAGGCTTACCCCAGTGACCTCTCCAGCATGGGGGCTCACCCAGTCTCCTAGGCTCACCCCGTGACCTCTCTGGCATGTGGGGCTCGTCCAGTCTCCTAGGCTCACCCCAGTGACCTCTCCGGTGTGGGGGGGGCTCACCCGGTCTCCTAGGCTTACCCCAGTGACCTCTCCAGCATGGGGGGCTCGCCCAGTCTCCGGCTCACCCCAGTGACCTCTCCGGCGTGGGGGCTCGTCCAGTCTCCTAGGCTCACCCCAGTGACCTCTCCGGTGTGGGGGGGCTCACCCGGTCTCCTAGGCTCATCCCAGTGACCTCTCCGGCATGGGGGTGGGGGGGTGGGGGTGCTCACCCAGAGTCTCCAAAGTAAAGTTTTCAATCCTCCAAAGTTCGTTTATGTTCCTCTCAAAAAAAAAAAAAAAAGCCCACATCAAACAGAGCTGAAACAGGTACAGAATGCCTCTGCCCGCATCCCGCCATGTTCCCTGTCTTTTGATCGCATCACCACAGCCCAAACCTCTCCAACGGAGAGCGGCTGACTGCTATATCCGTTTCAAAGGGCTTTCGCGTTTCTCCTAGTGCCAGGCTGGAGGTCCCTCTCTAATTCACCATTTCCTGACGTGCCCAGCCACAAGCAGCACGATCACAGCACACAGGTTTATTGATTTGCCCCCCTTCACTGAGGGGCTGCAGCGCCCAGTGCTCAGCTGGCACGTGCGTCTCTGGCAGCACCGGCTGCAGCGGGGTCCACAGGGACCTGTCATCTCCCTCGCTCAGAAGGCTAAACTGGAGGGAATATGTTGAGAAGCGCTTTTCATCGCGTCTAGATGGCAAGGCACCCTGGGGCCCATAACGGACGGAGTTATTAGCGCCCGAAACTGCCCTGCCTCTGACAAAAGCCCTTAAGAATGGCAGGGCATCGCTGATAATGGGCCTACCTGCAGCTCCGTCGCCATCAACTGCCTGCACACACAGGAGCGCCAGTGGGGACGAGCAGCGCCCGACAGGCAGCAAGGACACCAGGAGTTTAGGTAGATCACAGCTTCAACAAAATGGGTCCTTTGGCGCCCAGGTCTGAATATAGTTAGAGGCCAGGCCTGCAGGGAAAGTGCATGTCTGTAGTAAATGAGTTCACAGGGAGACGGCTGAAAGACAGGGGAATGGAAATGAGAACCAGCTGATGTGGTGGCATTGAAGTGACAAGAGGAAAAGGGCTCCAGCCTCAGTCAGCAGCCCAGCACTTCCCAAAAGGGCCTCGCTGGAGAGCAAGGTAGGAGGGTACACTCTCTGGTTCTCTCTCTGGCTCTTTCTCTCTCTCTCTCTCTCGCTTTTCAAGGTACTGTACTGTGTCTATCTCTGAAGGGCACATCTCTCTCTCTCTCTCTTCTCCCTTCTCTCTCTCCTCTCCCTCTCCTCTCTCTCTCTCTCCCTCTCTCTCTCCTCTCCTCTCTCCCTCTCTTTCTCTCCTCTCTCTCTCTCTCTCTCTCTCTCTCTGGCTTTTTCAAGGTACCGTACTGTCTCTAGCTCTGAAGGGCACATCTCTCTATCCTCTCTCTTCTCCCTTCTCTCTCTCCCTCTCCTCTCTCCTCTCTCTCTCTCTCCTCTCTCTCCCTCTCTCTCTCTCTCTCTCTCTCCTCTCCCTCTCTCTCTCTCTCTCTCTCTCTCTCTCTCTCTCTCTCTCTCTCTCTCTGGCTTTTTTCAAGGTACTGTACTGTCTCTATCTCTGAAGGGCACATCTCTCTCTCCTCTCTCTTCTTCCTCTCTCTCTCTCTCTCCTCTCCCTCCCTCTCTCCTCTCTCTCTCCCTCTCCTCTCTCTCTCTCTCTCTCTCTCTCTCTCTTTTCAAGGTACCATACTGTCTATCTCTGGCCCACAATAGCCCTGCATGAACAGACTTCCTGGGGAATAAGTCGGCCCCTTCATCCTTCATCGGATGCCCGGGCGCCCAGGGGCTGCACTTCTTTTGTCATCTCCACTCCAAGTGCAGCACAAAAGCCCACAGCAGCTGTGGGCAGTCGGGCACTAGGCTTTCCAGTTTCAAATCAAAGCCAACGGCTCTCCAGGAAGCCCGAGACTGCACACCGCGCCGTCCCCTGTAAGGCAGGAGCTCAGAAAACCCCGCAGTCTTTCTCCAAGATTTGCTCCTTTGCGGCAAACAACCAGATAAAACAGAACCTCTGAGAAACCCTGGAAATCATTCAGGCCCGAAAGGGCACAACACACATCACTGTCCGGCACAGCAGCCAGCCTGAAGGAGCTCGGTTCTCTGGAGCTGGGGCTGGACACACTGGGAAAAACTCAGGCCTGACGGTAGGCCTGAAGGAAATCCTTCTGGGACCATATCCTTGCTGTGAATGTTCCTGGAACACCTTCCGGTACCAATTAAAGGTTTGGGTTTTGGCTTTTTGGTGTTTAGGGCTTTTACCTGGGGTGGGGAGGGGAGATTTGGGCCACACCCGATAGTGCTCAGGGCTTACTCCTGGCAGGGAGTAAGGAATGAACATGTGGGGCCAAGGACTAAACCCAGGCCAGCTGCATGCAACGCAAACATCCTACCCACTGCATTATCTCTCCATCCCTCAACACATCAAGGTTTAGCCAAAATCTGGCAGCGGAGCCACTCATGAATTTCTAGCACTGTCAGCAAGCCTCTGACTAGGGTGCAACAGTACCCTTTGATTGTACCATTTTGTCCAGAGTTTTGCTGCCTACAGCAAGGAAACCGAAAGGGGTCTGTCTGCTTGGACACCTTTGGAAAAATCTCCTTGTCTTCAGGTATAGCTCAGAGAAATGAGCTTGGCTTTGTGTAGAGAAAAGGAAAATTCACTTTACCCCACGCTCCCACAATGCAGAGGTACCGCAGACATTTATCAGAGGGTAATTGTTGGGGGAAGTTTGTAGGGGAAAAGTCCGTTGAAAGACTCTCCCCTTCTCCTTGAAGGGCAAGCCCCACTGGACTGTCATCTGGGAGTCCGTGGGAGGCTTGGGCCGCAGCAGGAGTCCTGGACGCCATCTGCCTGCCCTTGACAAAGCTCAGGCAAAGACATTCCCTCCCGACTCCTCCAGCCCCTTCGTCTGTGCCCTCTCACAGTGGCCATCAAGAAGGAACCCCAATACTTTTTACTTCTATCTCAAAGCCACTGACCCCTCTCCCCAGAGAGTGCCCTTAAACTGGAAGGAAAATTAATAGGGGTTTCATTCACGGTCCCCAGGTCCACCTACCAATCAGTGCTCAAGCTTGCTCCGGTTTCTGCAACTAGAAGACCATTCCCAGACCCCAGAGTGCTCCCCTGCCCTGCCCTGCTACCGCGCGCTCTGCCCACGGCCGTCACCATCTATGCCCCAGCACCAGACCTGGCCAAGGGGCAGAGGGAGGACAGGGGGGACACTTCTGCCTCCAGCCAGCGGCCATACCACATGCCCTGACACAAGCTGCCTGCAAGCAAGGCACCCTCCTCTAATTTGCATAGGTTGGCGTATGGGCAAGAAGTTCTGGCCCCAACATTTGTGCCTGGAATAACTTGACTCCTCCCCAGTCTTGTATCTGACTATACAATAGTCGGATCCAGTCAAGAATACCAGAAACAAAGTCTTCTGGGAGAAGGGCTTCGTGCGCAGGTCTTACCAACAGACTGCTTGTCGATTTCCTTTTTGGGTTGCGGGCAGGCCACACCCTGCAGAGCCAGGAACCTGGGCCTCCCGGCTCTCACTTCTCTACAGCTCAGAGCCCACTGGAGCCCCAGGGATCCCTCCTCCGCTGCCGATATTAGGAAACAGCTGCTCATTTTAGAATGCACAGAGAGCAGGATCTCTCAGGCATGCTCCGCTTTGCGGCGGGGGGGGTGGTTCCATAAGGCAGAATGGCAAGAACTCTGACTCTCCCCACATAAAGAGCAATGCCAAAGCACTTGTTCCTCCCACCATTCACCTCTCATCCTTGGCTCACTGAGGTGACCAGGTAACCACTCCTAGCTGCGGAGGCGATTTTCATCCAGGAAATAATGTCTTTCTTATAAACACAAGTTCATTCTATGTTTGGTAAAGGCAAGCTGCCAACATAAGCAATCAATCCAGACATGCAATTCCGTGGTTTAAAATTCAAGAAAAAGAAAATTCTAGAGGGCACACCACTCTCAAACCGAGCAGTCCTCAAGCTTGCTCGGTTTCTGAGACTAGAAGCCCCAGACCGCAGGGTGTCTGTAGGACGGCTTGGGCCTCTTTTAGCACGGAGGCCCCTTCCTAGCGCCCAAGTGCAGTCCCTCACAACCCCCTGCATTAGGTTCCATCTCCGTTGGTCAGACAAAAGCACCTGTCCATCTCCCAGGCACCGTCTTTCTTCCTGAGCATCCACGGGCATTCACATGCCTTCCTGTGGCCCTCATCTGTGGCTGCACCACACAGGTATTTCACCACTCACCCACCAGCCACAGTGGCCATTTGCCTCCTGTGTCCAAACTCACCCAATTCCCATCATGGCTGTGATCTTGATCAGAAATCGTCTTCTTTGCTCTTTTTTTTTTTTAACCCCACTAACTCCCACTCACTGTATTTTACCCCAATAACTCCCAATCACCCGTATTCATGGGGCAAGATGCTGACTTCTCATGAGGCTCCCTCCTTAAGAGCCAAGGGATCTACAACAACAGTAAGTGAATAATAAATGAAATCTCTCCTCACTACACTCAAAAGCCCTGCTGTAGATGTCTCTCTGGATGTAAAGATCACTTTCCTCACGGAAGTCATTCCAGATTATGACCCTGAAGGTTCACAGTCCTTAAAATGAACGAAATCACTCGCTTCATTCCCCTACAAGACTGTAATGTTCTGTGCGGGCTGTTCCCTGCTGCTCTGCCTCAAAGTAGGCGCCCAGTAAGTAAATGTGAGCAGCGATGTAAACCCATTCAACTGTTCATTTTGGTAGCCACTGGCCACATGCAGCCATTAAATTCCAAGAAGTTGAAACAACTAAAGATGTGTTCCATAGCAAATTATGCCAGATTTCAAATATATAAAAATAAAAACTTTTTTTTTTTTTTGCTTTTTGGGTCACACCAGGCAATGCTCAGGGTTCCTCCTGGCTCTGCACTCAGGAATTACTCCTGGAGGTGCTCAGGGGATCATATGGGATGCCAGGATTGAACCCGGCCAGCACAGGCCGGCTACGTGCAAGGCAAACACCCTACCCATTGGACTATTGCTCCGGCCCCAATAAAAACATTTTTAAAAAAGACCTTTTCACTGATTTGCTACATTCATTAAATGTTAAGATGGCACTACCTTAAGATGGCTAAATAAAATGCACACAAATTAATATTTTGTTCAGTTGGGGGGTGTTTGGGGGCCACAGCCAGCAGTGCTCAGGAGCTATTCCTGGCTCTGTGCTCAAGAGGGACCATATGTGGTGCTGAGATCGAATCAGTCAGCCACATGCTGGGCAAGTGCCCTCCTTTCCCTCTGTGCTCTCTCTTTGGTCCTAAAAGTAACTGTTTAAAAAAAGAAAAGCTACTGGACAGTCACATAAACCAAGCTCATATTCTCGGCTTGTATCAAGTATCTATCAGACAGTGTTGGTCTGGCATGTCCTTTCTCCCATCTGCTAACTTTCTCCCTTTCTTCATGCGTGAACACTCAAGATGTATGCTCACTGCTCTGCAAAGATTTCCCCTGGGTGCCACTGCATTCACAGGGCAAGACACTAACGGCGTCTCTTGAACTCCCTCATTAAAAGCCAAGGGATCTGCAACAACGGTAAGTGAATAATAAGTGAAATCACTCCTCATTCCACTCAAAACCCACGCTGAGACGCTTTCAGAGTGAAGCCTCCCTTAGAATTTTCTTAAGATGGAATAAGATCTCAGAACGAATGGAAATTATAGAACAGAAACAGAGAGCTTGCCGACCTTGGTCTAAAACAGAGAAGTCAATAAGCAGATCCTGCCTGTACAAGAAAAAATACACCCTAGTACTTCCTAACATTCCAGAGGTTCGGGAAATACATCTTATACCTGAGGAGTTCTCACAGATCCTGGAAAACGACGCTCACAGTGGCTGAGTGCTTACTCCATAAGACCTGCTACCATCCTACCTAAGCTTTAACACCTCAGTCTCATCCCCCAAAAAAACTGCTTAGAATTCAGCTACACCGTCTACATTAACATAATGCTCTGGCTGATGATGCAGACACAGAAATTAACGTTTAAGAATTTCAAAGTTGTGGTTGCTGTGGGAACCTTAATTCCAACTGCATGGCACAGATGTGGAATTGTGGGCTACCCCAATACCGATAAAATTGAGATGTATATTTACTCTGTGCAATGAAGCAGAGCTACAGTTACTAAGAGCCTTATTTTGGCATTTCTAGGCTTTCGTGCATTTAAATTCTCAACCTTACCACAGTACTGTTTGCCGCATTAAATTGCTTCCTCTGTGGGAAAAGAAAGGGAGAATGAACTGATTGGCCAGACCTTGCAAGAATCCACCCTGTGTGTGTTTCTTATGCATGGTCTGCTTCCAAAGACAATCATGATATTTTTATTTTACTCTTAAGGGATGTCTCTAATCTTTCGCACAAATGAAAACAGGGCATGAATTTCAACTGTGAATGCACCTAGACATGAGTACATGAAACGCAGGAAAACAAGATTTCGTATCTTTAGAACTTACAAAAGGGGGCAAAATAAAAGGGAGAGCACACAGTGGTAACATCCAGGATGCAATTTGAAATTCTGAAAGCTCCACTAGCACTCCGCCTATGGCACTGGCTCTCATCAAGGACCAAGTTCTAGACCTAGTCAACACGATGATATGGCAGAGTTGAAAAGCTGACTGTAAAAAATAAGGCATAACCTAACATGCTCACAAAAATTCAACCTGAATCCCTATTCCCAAAGTCTCATAACTTCAAAAAGGATAGGAAAAACAACCACAAAATACACAAACGAAATTGCCTTTTGGGCACACAGACTCCTAACTCAAGGCAGTTATCAATTGAAAGGCATTTTCTCAAAATGAGTTGGCCCTGAGGTCAGGCAGGTCATATAAGAGCGGGTGTGCATGTCTGGCATGTTCAAGAACCTGAGTTTGATCCCTGGAACCACAAGCCCCCAGTCCCCTCACCATCCTTCAGGGCCCAAACCACTAGGGTTATGGCCCCAGCACTGCTAGGTTCAAGTGACTATTGGGAAGTACTGGGAATCTCAGGGCCAGCACAGTCAAGCTGAGTATTGCTAGAAATGGCCTCCAGGCCACTGAACACTGTTGGGGAGATCCCCTAGCCCCAGAACAATCTGATGTTCCTCAAGTATACATTTTGATTGAGTAAGCAACCAAAAAAGATCCAGTGATAGAGTAAAGCAGGTAGATCGCTTGCCTTGCCCGTAGCCAACCTGGTTCAATCCCCAAGCCCTGCTAGGAGTAAACTCCTGAGTGCAGAGAGCCAGAAATAATCCCTAGGCATTAGCTGGCTGTGGCACAAAAACAAAGATCAAGTGATAAGCACAAAAACTGAAACTACAATCGCAGTTCCACTTGCAAAAGGTGAGCAGGTGGGTCTAGAAAATAGACTTTCCAAGATTCATTTCTTCCCTAGAGCTTAAACGCATGTTTAAGTAGAAACAGGCCCCCAAAAACCCTGTGGGTGACACACAGACCTGTCCTGCCTTGCAGAGAAACAAGAACTTGTTAATAACTAGCACTCATATATCCAACACCAACTCCTCTCCAGGCAGGCTGAGCCAGCAATGAAGGAGCAGTGAAAGTGACTCAGAGCAAAGTGGCGCCTGCCTGGTGATGGGTGGCCTACAAGCACTTAAAAATAGTATTTTGGACATTTAGCTCGGCCCTTTCTTGCACATTCACAGATCTGCATCACATTGAGCTCCATGAGCACCTTCCTGCGGTGTCCCAAAGCGGCCCCTGCTACATTCCCACCTGGGTGTTCTCGCCTCCAGTCGGGTGGTCGGATACTGGACAGGTGGGATGGTCTTAGAGTCACCAGAATTCAGCTTCACGACAATGGGCGCCGCATTCAGCACCTGCATCACCTGTGGGCAAGAAGGCAAAACTGTTTCAACCAGCTTCAGCGGCTCCCTCTCCAAGCACACCTGCTAAGGGGAAAGGCCAGACCCAGTCCCGGGAGGAGGGTGGGCCCAAGCCAGGGACAAGTCCCACTCAGGCCTAAACCTTGGAACCATGCCTGAAACCGCACAATTCTGATCAAAGCCCTTCCTGACTGAGATTTCCATCAGAGAGAATCTTCCGACCAGCCCTAAACATAGTCCATCTGTGATCTACCCTTTGGCCTAACTATACATGTGCTTAGCCACAAAGCTAATGAGCCAGAAAGACTCACCTGGAGAGAGGGGCCACTATGACCAACAGCCCTCTCTCAATGAGAACGTTAGATTAGAGACGACACCAACAGAGAAGATGAGAAAGAGCCAAAACAGGATGGCACAGAAGAGAGCAGGAACATCAAAGGCAGGTGAAGGGCAAAAAAAAAATTGTCATTTCCACATGGGAAAGGAGCGTCCCACTGTTCATCTCACAGGCATTAAACATTAATCGTTAAATTGCCAAAATATTACCTTAGCTACTCTGAAGGCTCACTTTTAAAAAGCACTACTATGGGCATCTTTCTTTTGGAACTGAAAAATCAATAACACTGGAACCCTCTGTCTGCTTAAAAAGATTAACTTCCAGCCTGGAGTAACTTACAAGGGCAAATGCACAAATATTCCTCTGTGGAAGTTTATTACAACACTCAGCCACTGTGTACAGTGTAAAATTCCACTGAAGCCTGTCGAGGACCACATCAGGGTTAGAACTGGAACCCATAATTCAGTCATCAGTCTACAGTGCGCCTAATTATATTCCAGAGCCCGCTGTTACAAGGCTGTTAGGTAATTTTGCAAAACAACACTTTGCTGTATAGTAGTGTTCGACTGCAAAAGCACTGTCACCATCTATTTCATCTGCAAATCAAAACCAAGCCTAACAGGACCCAAAAGCTGTCCAACAAACTACAGGGTCAGCTGTTACCTACTAGGGAGGCAGCCAAATTTCCCTCCCTTTCAATGCATGAAAGGAAAAAGCAGCTCCCTTTTATCATGGTGAATAGCACAGATACCTTAAAAGAGTCTCTACTATTTCCCAGAAGGCTCCAGACCTTTTCTACACATATTTGCAGGCTCCTCCAAAAAATTGACTATTCTCTACCTCCCCCCTCCCAAAAAAAAAAAAAAAGCCAGCAACCACACACCAAAAGGGAGTTTAAAAAAAAAAAAAAAAGCTTTTTTGCAGAAAACAAAGAGAGGCAAAAAGCAAAAAATTAATTTGACAAGAAAGCAAGAAAGAGTGGGAGGCAAATGCCATCAGACATGGCAGAATGGGAAGAAAAGAGATGACTCTGGAATCAACGGCATGTCCAAGTAGGCTGACCATGTTCAGGCACATGGGAAGAGAAAGAGCCCTTGGTAAGTCATAGAAATAGCATAGAGAAACAAAATGCCAATGACCAGAAATGCAATTAAAGGCCGAAGAAAGAAGTGAGGGACTGGGGGAGTGTGTGGGGTATATTTAATTTTCCATTTTATGGAAACAGTCTCAAATAACCATATAAAACAGTCTCAACTAACCATACAACCATTTTGTTATAACATTGGCTAGGATCGAGAATCGCAAAGGCTAAACACTAAATCCCAGACAACCAGAACCAAACTCAGCTGGCCAGAAAGTTTCGTGAAGTCTAAGGGAAATGGAGACAGGATCTGTAGTCACACAAGGATCAAATTAAGGTCAGGCTGGTTGGTTACCTGGGGATAAGTAGGGTCAAAGGGTCTAGCTTGTAGCTAGACACAGAAATTGAAAAGTCCATTAAGTCAGTCCCCTACACAAAACATGTTTTTTGAGTACAGAACATGAAAGCAGCCCAGAAAGTTATCACCAAAATCCCAGGCCCAATAAGAAGGACAAACAGTAGATCTAAATTCCATTATCATCTCTATCTGTCTTTCCCAAAGTGGGCGATGGGGGCGGGGGGACAGAAGGGAAGCCTTACAGGAGCAATCCCTAGGGAGCGGGTTAGTGGTCTTGAGAGGACTGAGGGGCTACTTCCCTATTTGCCTCAGGTTAGGGATAGTAGATATCTGAAGCAACATGAATTGGTGGGGTGGGGTGGATGTCGAAAAGGAGGTGGATAAGCCAAAGAAGCGCAAGAACTTCTTGGGACCCAGAGACCAAGACACAAAAATCAAGCATAACGCCCTTGCATTGATATCTTCCAACTCCCTAAAGAAAGCAGTAGGCTTGGACAAGTGACTCAGGCTTTGAAAGATTCCTGCTAATGAGTTCGCACTGCCCGCCTGTCCTCTTCACCAACTATAAGACCAAGATGACTGCCCTCGGCCTGATGGATCTATCATCTTCCAGAAAGGCAATGGAGAAGATTATCAAAACTTCTACTCAAATCTCTTTGATAGCCCCATCCACCTGCCCACATACCAAATTCCACAGGATGGATATGTCATTCCCAATGTTCTCCTTCTGAAATCCGACATGCCATCTCGTCAGTAAAGAAAGGGAACAGCACTCAGGCCCAGACAAAGTCAGACCTGAACACCTGAAGAATCTGCCGTCGGTACTCATCAATACACTAGCTCGGCTCTTCAGCGCTACCTGTCGAATACAAGGTGCCCTCCCAATGGAAAACCAGCAGGACAGTTCTACTGTTCAAGAAGAGGAGACATTCATGACAGCGGCAACTATCGCCCCATCTGCCTGTTGTCTGTCATCTACAAGCTGTTTACACGAGTCATCCTGAACAGGATTAGCAGAACACTAGATGAAGGACAACCATGCGAGCAAAGCAGGCTTCGGAAGAAAGGATTCAGCACAATCGACCATATCCACACAGTAACCAAGCTCATTGAGGGTTTGTAGGGAGTACAAGATGCCGCTCTGTCTCACGTTCATTTGATTTACAGAAAGCCTTTGATTCTGTGGAGACTGAAGCAGTCATCAAGCCCTAGCCAAACAGGGTGTTCAAACCCAATACATCAAGATCCTTCGTGAGCTGTATTACGGATTCACCACCAGGATCTCACCATTCTACAAAGAAGTGATCATTGATGTCAAAAGAGGGGTTCGACAGGGTGATACCATTTCACCAAAACTCTTCAGTGCCACCCTCGAGAACATCATGCGACAATTAGAATGGGAAGGAATGGGGTGAAGATAGATGGTCAGGCAACTACACCTCCGCTTCGCTGATGACATCGTTCTAATAACACCAAACATTAGCCAAGCGGCACAAATGCTGGCTGACTTTGACGAGAATGTGGAAAGATAGGTCTACAGCTGAATCTCAAGAAAACTATGTTCATGAAAAATGAACTAGTTCCAGAGGCCCCATTCACTCTCAATGGAACAAAGCATCTCTGAATGCAGCAGTTATGTGTACCTAGGTCGAGAAGTCAACATGATGAGCGACCTAAAACCTGAGCTGCGCGGGAGGAAGAGAGCGGCATGGAATGCCTTCAAAGGAGCATCGAAGAAATAGCTAAAAGGACAAAGAACCTCCGGCTCCGGGCACATCTCTTTGACTCCACCGTTCTCCCTGCATTAACATACGCCTCAGAGACCTGGGCCCTACGAAAGCAGGATGAGAATGCTATTCGGGTCTCCCAGAGAGGAATCGAAAGAGCTATGCTTGGAATATCACGTCTCACTCAAGTGAGAGAAGGAATCCGGAGTTCTGACCTCCGTCGCTATTCCAGAATCAGGGGCGCTGTCTCGTTTGCCAAGGCATCGAAAATCAGATGGGCTGGACATGTAATGCGATTTGGAGACAACCGCTGGACTAGAGCCGTTACCGACTGGATCCCACGGGATGTCAAAAGATCACGTGGCCGCCCACCTACAAAATGGTCAGACTTCCTTGTCAAGACCCTGAAGGAGCGGTTTGAGGCTCTTCATATTCCTGAATCAACCAGATGCCATTGGGCTACATTGGCGCGTGATAGGGTCCAATGGAAATGTTACTGGCGCCCGCTCGAGCAAATCGATGAATAACGGGATTCAAGTGATCAAGTGATCAAGTGAGTTCCTTTCTTCAAAATTCCATCTAGG